>VDFB02381767.1:176461-245411 GCA_007258455.2 Sequoia sempervirens | reverse complement strand
CTATGAATAGAGTGTAAGTGTGTATTTATAGAAACCTTGGATCTACAAGAAAAACTAATGAATAATCCTAATTTCTACAAAATAAATATTAGAAAAATTGCAAAAACATAATGTTGGGATAATGCAAAAATATACACAAAAACACAAGAAGTTAGTGTTGTGCAATTTTGCACACACGCCCCATTGAAAGTAGGGACCCTCTTTTTGCTCTGGCTTTTGGTGTCTTTTGGCCCCTTAATTTTATTGATTTGGTTGCCTTTGGAGGTCCTTAGATGTTCATCTTGCTTGCCCAAGTGAGTTCCCCAGGTTGCCCTTTGAAAAAACTTAGTTCTGTGCAAAATTCAGGTTTTTACCCCAATCCAGGATTTTCTGGTCCGTCCGGATTTTCTCAGAGTCTGCTCAAAGTCTGGCTCTATGCAAAAATCTAGGTTTTTGGTCCAGTCCGGGATTTTCTGCCCAACCCAGATTTTTCTGGATTTCTTCAGTTTTCCAGATTTTTACCTGCGTCCGGGATTTTCCGCCCAACTCGGATTTTCCCGAATTTCTTTAGTTTTCCAGGTACGTGCCAAAGTCTGGAATTTTATACCATCCGCGGAAATCCGGTCCACCCGGATTTTTCTAGATTTTCTGCCTGGCTTTGTGCAAATTGAAATGTTGGATTAAATTGATGAATTTGATGATAAATGTTCAACACCCCATGCTTAATTTAATATATTACACGATGTTTCGCGCATTCTTGGTTCGTTTTGATGACCTATTGTTGAAATTTTTGCCTTATTCGGTAGAATCCTGTCTGGCTAGTTTTTTTCGGATTCTGGTCTGGAGTCCGTCTGACCTGGATTTTCCAGGATTTTCCCCTTGGTCTGGTTTCCTGAAATGGAAATTTTTCCGAAAAATGTTTTTTTTCCTCAAAAATGGAATTTTTAAAATGATCCCTAAAATGAAAATTTCTTGAGATGAAAAAAAATCGAAATAAAAATTTCCAAAAATGGAAAATTCTGGAAATGGAAAGCCTTATAAACAAAGCTTTTTAGAAAAGGTCAAAATTTTATTCAAATTAAATTTGAACATGTGGGCTATTAATGATGATATCTGTTTTTCAGGACTAAACAAATATTAAAAGGGGGACTTGCATATGGATTCGTGCCAAAGGGGAAATCTGGAAGCATTCAATTTATATTTTCAAAGTGGGACCTACCTAAGAATCCGTGCCAAAACTGTCTACAACTGGAGGACTTTCTAGAAAACACGTGAATCTGATCTTGCTAGAGATCGAGGGCCGACATGGATAATATTCATGCATTTAATTCAAATCTTGTCCTATTTTGAAATTCTCATGGCCGACCTGTTTTGAGGCCAGTTATTATTGTAAAATCTAATTGGGCCGACATGTTTGAGGTTCTCTATAAATGGCATTTGTGCCTCATTTGTAAGGGGAGATTTTTAGGAGTTTGACTAGGTCAGAATTGGCAAGTAGTTTTCATAATTAGTTGTAGGAGATGAGAGACTTGAAATTGTTATGTAATGCTGGAGAAGTAATGCAATTGGATTGTTGATTTGGAAAACTTTGTATTTATTTTCAACAGTTTTTATGGTTTCTTGTTCTTGATTCTCAGATGTTAGATGTTAGATGTTAGATTTCAGCTCTTTTACAATGGTGGTGAAATGTTGATGATGTTGATCGATTTCCGGTCCATACTTTTAGCAATTTTCTGATTGTAGATTGATGTGTAAAGTTAGTCTGGGCCTCACTTATGTGCTAAGTTCAACTGTGAATGTTTGTTTACATTGTTCCAGCAGTTGGGTATGTGAATGAATGTTCAAAGTCTAAAAATCTTTATTGGGGATCGCTAGTTTGGGTTTGTCCTTGATCAAGCAGATCATTTTATTGGGGATCCATTTGTAGCTTTCTATCATTATTGTGATTGATCTTAGAGTTAGAACTCCAATAGAATCTCTCAAACCCCTTTTATCTCTTTTACCGCTTATTTCGAATCAAGTTAGTTTTAGGCTGAAAGCATCACCATATTGTTGCATCCATGAAAATTCACTTCCAAAGATTGTTCATTTGTAAGTGTCTTTGGTGATTACCAGCATTTTCACATATTATCTGAGTTGTTTATGCATTGTCATGACCTGACACCCGAGAGACCTTGGGGTGATTTTCAGCAATTTATTGTTGAAAATAACCTTTCAAGAGAGATAGAATATTGCAATCTATCTAAGTTGTTGCTGTGCAAAAAACACCATCAACCGTTAGAAATAAACCCTAAAAACCCTAAGAATGAGTTGATGATATGCAAGACCATAAAAACCCTAGAATACTAAGGAAATAAGAATACAAATATAAATCCTAGGATCCCTAATGATAATTTGCAACAAAAATAGATTAGACACCCTACAAAATAGAGTGTTAGGATATCTAAGCATGCACAAAAAACACCAAAGGTTAGAAAAACCCTAAATGACTAAGAAAACATGTAAATCCTAAAAGAACAATTAAAGACCAAAAACCCTAGTACCTATAAAAAATATTAGATGGCATACAAATAAAATGTTAGGAAAATGAGAAACATGCATAGAAGCAAAAAAAGGTTAGCAATGAAAACTATGCAGAATGAAAGTGTACCTATACAAGATATATACAACTAATGTTGAAATGCAAGCACAATTTGTCACAATGTAAGCATGTCAAGATATAATAGAAGCATCGAATATTACCATGGAAGTATAGTGTAAGAGAGGGGGACCAACCATGTCAAGGCTTCAAGTCATAAAGAGCAAAGAGTGGAGGGCTTCCCTAACTTACCTCACTCGAAAAGATACCTTGGGATAAGGATCAAGAATTATGAGCACTATAATGTACTTCTATCACTCTACAAATCTTGGAATTAGGTGTGGGCTAAGTGAGCTAGTTTTTAAAGTCGGTATTGTGTCTGAGGCAGCTCTCTGTCTGAGGACAACAGTGTAGTTCTAGAACAACAACATGGCGTGTTGGCGTCTATCTAGCGCATTGGCATCTGTACGGCCAGAAAACAACAAGGACAATAGAAACTACCAAAATACCTACTTACATCCTAGCTACCTGATTGTGATGGGAGAAACAAAATAAGAAAGTATGAGAAATAGAGACATAGATGATAAAGAAAATAAATAAGAACTAGGGTGATGAAGATGATCTCACAGAAGTGTATGTTTGCCAACTAGCTCCACATGAGTGTTCACCTACACACACACAAGAAGGGAAAATTATTGGGGTTGTATAGGGGCCTACCTCATTCAAACCCTCATTTTGTTGTTGCCACCTCCACGCATAGCTAGAAAGCAATGAAGTAGAATATGAGATAAAGGAAAGAAAAGAGAGAAATACACACTACAAAACAATTCAATGCTACTCAACCAAATCATAAAGGAGAGGAGTGAAATATTACCACCTCCACCTAAAAGCTCACTAGCCAGTGGAGGAGATATGGACTTGGAAAAGTTACCACAACTACAACTATGATGAAGGGATGTCTCGCAAGACTCCAAGCCCATGCTTCACACTTGCAATATGGAGTTGATGGAGTGTTGCTACAATGGAGTGTTGAAATGTTGCTTGAGAGTGAGGTGAAAGCTTAGAATTCTCAAGAGAATTACTAGAGAATGAAAGAGGATGGATAGGAGATGAAATGAAGTGAGAATGAATGAATTTGAAGGAGGAATGAAGAAGAATCTTCCATTTTTGGGTTGGTTGGTCGAAGAGGGATGTTACAATTCAACCCCAATTGGGTGTGTAATGCCTCTAATAACTTCAGATGTAGGAATCCATCAGGGACGATAGTGCACCACATGGACATCTATGCACTGTGTGTGCATCCCCGACAAATATTCTCTCATGAAATAGAGGAAAAATGCCAAGTGGATGGAAGGCAGTTGAGTAATGTGGAATTTCACCTTCGGATTTGATTTTCTAAGGTGAGGGTGTGTAAAAGGGGAATTTGCATAGGGGTGCAAATTTTCTCCTATACATTTTTCCCCCACTTTGGCGAGCATGAATATTGATGAGTGCTTTGGTAAAGTAGATTGAAGAGTTAGTAGGGTTAGAAATTTATACTTGAATAGTCGAGGAAGAAGGCTGCGATCTAGAAAGTTTGAAAGCATAGGACAGGCAAAGGACTCCATAGGTACTCTCCCTGGGGTGTTTCAAACAAAAGACTCCATAGCCCCATAGAACTATGAAGCCACACAAAGTACATCAAAGGCCCTTGGACCAATAATGGAAAAATCTCGAAGGATGAAAGCATCTTACAAGCCCACAAACCTACAAGGAAGCAACCCCAAAGATCTCACATGAAGGAAGCCCTGAGTGAAAGCCTCTCATAGGCCCATAGACCTACAAGGAGGTGTCCCCCAAGATCTCTCACATGAGGGAAACCCAATAAAGTAAGCACCTTATAGGCCCACAAACCTGCAAGGAGGCATCCCCCAAGGTCTCTCACATGAGGGAAACTTAGTAAAGTATGCATCTTATAGGCTCGTAGACCTACAAGGAGGCATCCCCCTAAATATCTCACATGAGGGAAACCCAAAGAAGGAGACTTCACAGAGTCAGATTGGAAAGTGGCTTTATAGGCACACCTACAAAGCAACATGTTAATCTGTAGACTAAACATGTTAGGAAAGCTTAATGAAAAGGAGCTCTATATGTTCTTGGTCCTGCAGAGAAAGACTAATTAGAGAAGCATGTGGCTACTACAAGATGTGTTATAGGAAAATCATAGAAAAGAAGGGCCTAGTCAAGCTACCCCCAAACTAGATGCCATAGAATTCATTTGAGATAAAAACTTTCAGAGGGGGTCCCTCAGGAACCCTTCAGAAGAAAAAGGGGTCCACTAGAGGGACACTTCATTTGAAAGATAGAGAGAAGAGAAGGGAATCCTTAAGAAGGATGCACATCTCCATAACAATTTATCACTACCCCCAGCATACAGGGGAGGAGAACCATGCAAGATAATTAGAACATATAGGATAGAGGTGAACCTTGATATCACTTTTCATGTGAAGAAAAGGTGGGTGCATTAACAAACAAATGAGTGATGGAACCTGAATCATGAATTTTTCATATTTTATCCTTCAAGGCCTTACATTCACTAGTGGAATGGCCAAGCACTCAATGGTATGCACAAAAAGAATGTTTTTCTTTATCATGTAAATGAGATTTCTTGCATGTAGGAGGAGGAAGAGTAATTAAGCGGGCTTTTAGAAGCCACAAAAAAATACACTCTTGCTCAGATAGAGGATGAGGAGCAAGAAGCAACCCTTTCTTTTGTAGAGAAAGGTTTGGTTTCTCACAAGAAGAAGATACGAAGATAGAAGACAAATGAGGATGGACCAATCCACGAGACCAAGGTTGAGTGGAACTCATGTCGCCATTCAACCATGGTTTCCATTTATATTATTCATTTGAGCAATCAAGCCCCAAGTTATGCTTACAGGGTGTGAATTCTATAGGGACTTGAATTCCTTGCTCATTATTCTCACAACCTTTACGCCCATAGCCATATTTAGAGGAAAGCCTAAAGCCAAGGCCATAACATGGTTTCAAATCTTGAGAAGGAGAAGGATCTTCATAGAGAGCATTATGCCAACAATGGGGATTATGCTCCTCTACAGGATCACCATCATCCTTATTAATAGGACTTCCAACATTATCCTCTTTAGCAGAAGTGTAATCATCTTCCTCGGAAGGAGGATCAACACTAAGAACATTACAATTTATACTCACACTATCCCGTGATACAAAAGAATAATCATCTTTGATAGTAGGTTTGGATGATGTTATTGGAAGTTCTAAGTGGATCGTGGTGACTTTATTTTATCCACTGAAGGATTCCATAAAGTCTAGAGAACCCCAATCATCACCAAGACATCCATTTTCTTGAGAAGAGGTGGAAGGAGAAAACTTAATATTTCTTGCTTTGAAAGAATCTTCTTCAAGGACATCTACCTCGAGAGTATTTTTTGTAGTAGGTATTGCTGAGGTAAACATCGACACATTGGAAGACATTGAAGGGATAAGAGTAGGCACAACCAAAACCTAACCAACAACTACCATCTTACACAAGTGCATAGCATTAGGGTCAGCCATGACTGTGACCACTCAATTATTTCAAATGAACTTGATAGATTTATGCAAGGTAGATGCAACTGCACCCATTGCATGAATCCACGGTCTACCAAAAAGAAGGTTATATGGTAATTTTTTTGACATAACATATACAAGGGTGGGTATGGTAATGGGTCCCAACCTCAAAGGTAATACTATCATGCCTAGGGCTTGTCAACCTACATTATCGAAGCCATGAATAACAACAAAAGAAGCATTAAGAGAAGATGAATCAATATTAATCTTAGGCAGTAGATAATTACTACACACATTAAGCACCGAACTAGCGTCAATGAGAGTACGTCTAATTCTAATATTATTAATGTTAACTATGATCAAATGTTAGAGGATTTGCTTGCTTCTATACTTCTGGGGGTGGAAGTTCTTGTGGATAAAATGTAATATTCAATGAATCCGCATGAATATGAGCTATCAATGCATTAGCATCCACTCGCCTGGCAGAAGAAGGCAAGAGGATATTTTGTATGGCTTCCTGAAGTATATCTTGATAAAATGGAGAGGACTAAAGTAGGTCCCATAGTGAGATCTTAGCCAGAGTAACATGGAGTTGCCTAACAAGATCATAATCACTAGGTGCTTTAGTTATAGGTTTAGGAGCTTGAAGAAGGCTTGGTTGTTTATTCATTCCATTCTTATAAGTATGGGATACCGCTCTATAAAAGGGATCCTTAGAAAGATCAAGAGATTCACTATCAAATAGAACACCATTAATAGAAATTACCCTTTTAGGAGAAGGACTAGCTGGAGTTAGGTAAATGACCAATTTCTTAGACCTCTGAGGGGTAGCAGAGACATAGATTATATTTACAGAATCATCACAACAAGTGGAATAATTATTCGAAGCAACATTCTCAACATCGATCCAAGGAGGATCAAATGTGGAAGGATTTTCATCATTCGCTAATGCATCATCTCTAGAAGAGAGTGTATTGGAATAGAGACAAGATTCATCCTTCATGAATTTATCATCTTGAGAGGAGAGTGCATTGGAATCAAGGGTAGATTTATCATTCAAAAATGCATCATCTCTAGAAGAGAGTGCATTGGAATAGAGAAGAGATTCATCATTCACCAATGCAACATATCTAGAAGAGAGTGCATTGGAATGAAGGGTACATTCATCATCCACAAATGCACCATCTCCAAAAGAGAGTGCATTGTAATGAATAGAAGTTAGAGTAACATTAAGAAAGGTATCAATGATTTCATCTTCTTGCAACAAGATATCCTTCAAAGCAGGAGGAATCTCATGAGAAGGATCAAATATACAAAGTGGCATGGGCAAAGCCAAGTCACTATCACATGCATGCAATGGAATATCATTAAAATTTTGAACAAAATTAGATACTGAACTAATAAAAGAAGATATTAAATTCATTTTGGGGTGATGGAATTGAGAAAAATCGAAAATCCATATTTTTGGATTTTTTTTGTATTTTCTAGGTTCTAGTAATTTGAATTTTCGGAGGTCTTTGAAGCAGAATTTGAGGTCAGAACTTGCATCAGTCCCTAAAATTCAATAGTCAAAGGCATAGTATGTTAGGGACTAAACTAGTTCTCTTGGAGACCTTTCCAACAGTGCAAACAATTCTGAATTTTGAGCACCGAGTCAAAAGTTATGACCTTGACAAGTAGGGGTAAATAAATTCTTAGTATTTTGAAAAATGTTGCAGCTCATGTCAAATTCACCAAAAATATAAGAGAGGGGGCCTACCCACATCAAGGGTCCAGGTCATGGAGATCTGAGAGAGGAATACTAGGAAAACAATAAGGAAAAATAAAAGGAATACCACTCAAAATGGGGATGCCTACAACAAATGGCAGATTTGGTCTCACACCAAAATGGTTTCTAAGGAACAAAATTTTTGGGGGAAATAGATAGAAATAGAGTGCATAAAAAGGAAAACGTTATCCAAAAATTAGAGGAAATTAAAAGTAAGTTGTGTCCTCATGCTAAATTTGGTGTCAACACTCAGTAGGCAATGGTTTCCAAGTTTTGTCTCATAAATTGGTTTGTTTTGGTCTAATGCTCAAACATGTTGTTGGGCACTTATGTAGTAGGGATGGCAATGCAGTCTATTTTTTGTCTTTTTTCCTTTCAATCTAGGTAGAGATGGTTCTTGGTTGTGGTGTCTAGAACAAGTAGGTAGAAATTTGAATGGTCCAATTTGACCATGGTTGAATAAATCAAATGTAATTCCAACCTTTAGGGATGAGATCCCTCTTTTATGATCTCACCTGGTGCTAGCCAGACCAATTTCCAGCATCTTTATAAAGCTCGCCTCTCACGAATAAAAAAAAAATCAACATACCTTGTTACAATGAAAATATTATGGAGGAAAAATAGTAGCTAAGTTTAATAGAAATAAACTTGAAGAAAATGAAAGATGAGGGATTAAATTTATAGAAATGGGGTCAAATGGATGAAGGGCTAAGATTTTTCCATAAGATCAAGAGCTTAGGCTAAGTGGTCATCTCAAGCAAGAGTGAAAGGAAAAGTGGCATGCGATGATTAATTGTGGATGGAAGCTAAATGATGGAGATTGGGTAAGATTATGGGAGATTGTGATAAGATTTCCAAAAGAGACAATATTTGGCTTTTGCCCATTTTTAGGGAGGTGGAATTTTAAAATTAGATTTTATTGATAGGAGAGAGGTGGCCTCATTTAAACTCAACTAAAAGGTGGCATTTGTCTCTAGTGGATTCAAGGAAGAAGAGGTGAAGAATTATTGGGTGAATGTGTAGGCATGGACATGTGAAGGGGGATGACACGTGGCAGGTAATGACAAGTTTGAATTTAAAAGAATTTTAAATTTCAAAAAAAAGTTAAATGGGGATTAAAAGAGGATAAACTAATTAATATGCATAGAAGAATTAAATGGTAGAGACTAAGGTTAAATTAGTTAAATTAATCAGCCTTTAGAAGAAGGAAAAAGGGGAAAATTAATTTAGAGGAATAAAAAGATAATTAATTAAATAAAAAATATTTAATTGATTATGGGCATTAGGATAAGTTAATTAAAATTTAGGATTTTAATTAATTATAAGGAAATGTCAAATTTGGGGTGTCTACAAGTACATATAGACTCATTCAAGTATATTTATTATGAGAGTGAGATGTGTTAGGTATGACATTGAATAAAGTCATTGTTCATTTATGTAGTAGTTGACATTCCAAGGAAGTTATAATTTTTAATCAATTGGGATTTAAGAAAATGATTGGTATACTTCTAGTCCATGACATGGAATGAATAGGTTGATGGTAATGTTATGATTGACAAGTGCATGTAGAGGCTATACACTGCAGGCTTGTACATTGAAGAAGGTAGAATACAAAGACTATATTATATTTGGATTATATGTTCATAAATTAATACAATTATTTTCTCTATTTTTTCTATGTAATTTCTCAAAATGCTTTCCCAATGTAAACCTTACGTCTCTGGGTTTTGTGGATTGTGTATAATTTCATGCTCTTTCATAATGTAATGATAGTTGAATTTGAAACAACATAATTGTGATTTAATCAAATAATCTAAAGTTCTTGTGAAATCAAGTTTATAGTTGTGTAGATTAATTTTGATCAAGGTATAATCTATTGCATGGATCCGATCTACACCCATGGATCTAGTCTTTACCATTTTTAATATTGCCACTCTTGATTTGCCCCATTGTTCTCAAACTATCTTGACTTAAAAACTTGTTATAGTTCTTGTTGGTTTGCATATGGCAAGAATAACTACTCCCTTATGTCAAACCATGTAAGTATATTAATTCATTAGTTGGATAAATGATCAAGTACACTACTCTCAAATATTCAAGATATTCTAGATAGTTGTGCAAAGTAGATTGGACTTGATATATGCAAGTAATAATGATAGTTATATGAATTGTTAGAATAACTTAGCACCATGTCTAAAATGAACAAGGGTTATCCCTTTAAACACAACACCAAGGACCACAAATGAAATATTTCTATACTTTGACTCCACATGCAACAATCATAAGAGTAGGTCAAATTGGCTCCAAACTAAAATTTAATTCTAAAAGCAAAGGGATAATTTCTACAAATGCAGAAGTAATTGAGATCACCTTCACAATTATAAATCTAAACTAACCCATAAAGATGTAAAATTGAAGATCAAGAACAATCCCTAAAAATAAATACAAAAGAAATAAATAAAACTTGAGTTTTACTTTTATGCCTACTCTCTACTAAAAACACATCATTTATATTGTTATGTAAAAACTGATTGAACAAAGATGAATCCAAATATAATGTAAAAATTAGGAATTATACACAAATTTTCACCATTACATTTCCTAAATAATATCCATTTAACACTTCTTACATAAATAATATCAATTCAACATTTTCCTGCACCACGTGTGGCATACAAACCCTTATTGAGCAACATGATAAGACCGCGTCGAAGTCGAATAAGAGGCCGAAAATCAAGTTGGAAATGGAGACACAAATTTCAGGTTGAGGACAAGAAGAGAGGAAATAGAAACAAACAAGGACGATGGCAATCAGATGGAATCTCACCCTTGTTTATTCCTCCTCCGCCCCTCCTGAATATTCCCCCCTCTATCCCCGTGATTCTTCTCAATCCCCGTATAAACATCACCACCTCCCTACAAATCTGCATTGCAGAAAATACTTTACAAATTTGACAACTCCAAGGTGTTCCCTATCCCACTTGTCCAGGAAACATGGCCATCTGTTATGAAGTTAGTTAAGAAAAAGAGTTACAGTCAATAAGCTTCTCTGAGCTCCTATTGCAATTCAGGGTTTAAATGCCCATATATATATGTTTGTCACTCTCGATAACCTATAATACTTTTAGGGTGTGCTGTTTAATACATATAAATGATCTGTAATCGGTTAAGTGTTGTACCTGTCAATTCAAAAGGTACAGTTAAGAGAAAATTGAAGCATGGCAACTTTGGGGATCACATGGTCAAGCACTTTAAAGCCCTGGAGACAGTCCATGAGTTGGAGGTCTACCATGAAAATTTATCCACAGATCACCATCATCATTACAATGGCTACTCCTACTTTCATTACCAGCAGCAGAAGATGAGGAATTCCCTCAGCAAGAAGAATAGAGAAGAAAGTGGTAAAATTGTCAATTGTGATCTTGGTTGTGGTCCTAATTGTGACCCTGATCTTGTGATGGGTTTTGAATTTGGTGGTAATGGTGGCCCTGGTGCAGATACCTCATCTTGTAAAAATGAGATGCCATATACAATACTGTTGTTATGCCTATCAGCTCTGTTACTGTTGCTTCCTTTGGTTCTTCCATCTCTTCCACCCCCTCCCCCCATTTTGATGCTGATTCCCATATTCATACTGGGAGTGCTATTTCTTCTCATGGTATCAGTACCACCCAGTGCAGAATTACTTGTTGGGACCCCATTGTAGATTTCTCCCGCATGTAATTGATCTGCTGTATAGTTTTTCTTTAGAACCCCCCATGGACGATTTTGGAAGGTGGTCAGTAGTAGACAATATTCAGAGAAAGATGTTATTGTATTTGATTGTATTTTGTATAAAGAGTTTACAATAAAATTATATGTTTTTGTGTATTGTTACTTTTTAGTCTTTGACTCTTAGTTAAGGAGATATTCTTCATATCGTGTAACAAAACAAATTCATAGTTAATATAAAATCAAGGTGCTTCAATTCAATATGGATATATTGAAAAAAAATCTGCTTTTCCTGCAATTCTTTTGTAGTTATAGTAGTGATTATGGATTTATTAAAAAAAAAATTGTGACAGGAACTCTTTTTGTTATTTACAAGCCACATGCATGCCTATGAAGGATTTCTCTTTGCCAGTCGTGGCTTTTTGGTTTTTAGTTTGCTTGTACTGTCAACTAATTTGGCCAACCTGTAATCAATTTTCTGTTGCAAAAGTTTATGGTAAGGAGATTTTTGGTTATGTAATGAAGCATAAATGGCCAATATCTCATATTCAAATTTAAGTAAAGCAATTGTTCATTAGCTACTTGCCCAAAACTCTGGTAATAATTGAGAAGTTGCAGTTTGACTTTTGGATGATATAATGGGATTCCCTAGAAAGATGTCAAAATGAATGATATGCAGTGGTGATTCAATTCTTCACAAATTTAGTTTTCCTCCTTACAGACAAATTTCCATCAACCCACACAATAATTTCCATTTAATGAATATGCCTCACAATAAAACTGACAAAACTCAGAAGATAAATCAATTTTTTTTCTCTCATTTTTCCTTTGGATAGTTTTTAAGAGATGGGCATCGCCTAAATTGGCTGCAACATGGGCCTCCATGAGACTTGCCAGGGCCTTTGCCCGTTATAGCAAATTACAGGATTGACATGAGAGCTCCATTAAGCATAGAGGGCTTTTCTCATGGAGTCTCAACAAATGGTTGGTTTTGGTTGGCCTGACAGAGCAAAATTAACCCTGTTAGTGTTGAGAAAAGTGGCGGTAAAGAGTGACAATTTGATGTGATGATCATCACCAATTCCATGTGGCACTTTAAATCATCCTTGCATCCATTTTCAATATATGGATGTCTCTTAAAGACTTCTTTGTGAGTTGCCCACCTTCATTTGTTATGATCATCACCAATTCAATGTGGCACTTTAAATCATCCTGACATCCATTTTCAATATATATGTTTATGGCTGGTTTTTTTATGTATGCAATTTTTTTGTACTTTAACTTAAATATAATTATCAAACAGTGATTGTGTTTGGTCAATGTTTATTCATTTTGCGTATAGTCTCCAATGGCTATGGCACCTTCACCATCTAACATTTTTTCTCTCCTTTATTCTTTGATTTATGTTCTTACCTTACTCTATTTCACATGATTCGGAGGATAATGCCAAAGGTTGCAAAGTTGGTTTATTACACATCAATTTTATTTACTTGAAATTTGTAAAAGCCCTATCAACAAATTTGTTTTGTGTGTATTTCACAATCATAACATTTCTTGACAGTTCTTTTCTTTGAATCATTTTTTTTAATAGTTCATGAGCCTTGTCTAATCTTGAATATTTTATTTATATGGGGTAAGTGCATGGAAATGGGGGACCAAAAGGAGGTCTTAAGAGGCCACTTTTTTTTAAATCAAGAAAAACTGATTTTTTATGAGAAATTAAAGATAGTTACACTCAAAATTTGAAGATGCAACAAGATCAAGATTCATAGTGCTCTAAATCTACTTTCAAACTACTATTTTTTTAAAATGGTTGATATTAAGAGGTTTAAATATGGGCACCACAAAAAGTGATCATATTTTTATCAAAAAAAAAACATAGCATCTAGTGCGCCCCCCTAAAATGTTGACATTTTTTAGTATTTCAAACATCTCTTTGATGAAAAATTAGCTAATACCATGTAGTTTATGCTTGATTTTTTTGCTAATTTTTTAAAGAATATATGTTTTTTTTACTAATTTTCAGTGAACACATCCTAAAAATAAAAAATTGATCATGAACCCCCATAATTTTTTTAGAAACTAATTGAAAATCAATTGTTTTTGAATGTGTAAAGAATGGTGTATAGTTTGTAAAAATTTAATTTGTTTCAAATATCAACCAATGAGTAAAAATGAAACCAAAAATACCATGTGTAGGTTTTTCACAAAAAAATGGAGATACTAGCAAAAGAAATTAAAAATCAAAACCTTAACATATTTGAAATGTAAATAGAAAATTGCATGGTTAGAAATATAAGAGATAGCTCAACATTATTGTGATAGTTCTTTAACTCGACAATCAAAGACATGTAAACTTCATGGAGAACACGCTTGAGATTGTATTATTTTTTAGAAACTGCAAAAAAATGCCTATGGCTATTGAAGTGTAAGTCCAACCCTTTCACTTGGATTCCCAAAGAAAATCCAACCCTAAGGGTTAGAAATACCCTTGAAGCAAATGATAATGTGAGCACATTATAATACAATCATGATATAACATGAGTGTGATATAGCACACTCGTGTTTGTGTGAAGAAAAATGTTTTCTCTTTCTCTCCCTCACCCTCCCTCTCTTTCTAGACCTATCTAACCTCTCCCTCCCTCCTTCCATCTCTACTCCTTATGTCACTTCTCTTTCTCCCTATCCCTCTCCCTCTCTCTAGACCTATCTCTTTACCTCTCCCTCCCTTCATCATTCCCTCTCTCTCTACCTCTCCCTCCCTTCCTCCTTCCCTCTCTACTTCTCTCTATCTTACCTATCTCTCTCTCTATATATATGTCTAGATCTCTTTCTCTCTCCAACTCTCCCCCTCTCTCCCTATTGGAATTCTCAAAGTAGGTTATAGTGTGAATGTGTTTGTTGGAACCACATAAAATGGTAAAAAAGCATGGGGATCCCATGATTCAAGACCCACAAACTCTTTTTTCTTCTACAATTTATTCTTTATCCAACATAGAAACACACTTTTCATGGTGTTGACAAAATATCAATCATTGTTTAAAAATTACACCACCTTTTTTGTTTTGTCAATGCAAAAGAACTAAATTGTATGTTTTTAGACTAAATTTGATTCTATGAACTAATATTTTCATGTTTCTAGTGTTGGAATGATAATTATCATTTTTTTGTTTGAATTTGATAATATACAACCATTGTTTTCATACTTTTTACTAATTATATTAGATTGATATAGAATTAAACATTGAATACGAGGAAGTTGGAAAAAAACTCAAATTTTAGAGTGTGAAGCTAGAAATGAACTAGACAAAATTATGCAATTGATAAAATTAAATCTTAGAATTTGAGGTATTTTTTCTTTTTCTTTCTACATTTTTTTCATGTCACCTTTTCAACATAGTTCATGTGCTACATATCATAGTGCCAATTCACTTTGAATTGCAACCCAATTGTTGAATTGAAACACAACTATATAGAATAAAATAAGTGACCAAAGTCTCCACACTATCAATCTAAAGGATGGCATGACTACATTGCACTCTATGGATGATTCACCATCCAATCTTCCCGACACTAATCCCACCTCTATTGTAACTCCCTTGAAAAATCTAAATTCCTACATTCTAAAATTTCCCATCTACACATTGTAATGTCTAATAGGTCTATCCTAGTGTAGATATCCTTTAAAATTAGGTTGGATGTTATTTAATTTTCTTATTTTTTCGTAAAAAGTATCCTCCAATGTTTTTTCCTTAATATGCATCAATATGCATGCTCCATTTCAACACAATATGCCTCACTGGATAATAAGAATCACTTTTCCACATCAAGCATTTCAAAAATCCCCTAAACATAATTTTTCAATATCTATGTCATGAACATACCACCATACACGTTAGGTCATTCTACCAACCAATATCAAGCCTTCAATAATAAAAAAAAGATAATATTGGTAAATTTTTGTTACAATTTTTTTCTTTTGGTACACCTCCCCCAAAGACTCATGACAATGAGATAGATTGGTTTGATTACTAGGGAATAGTTCACGACTTATCATTCTCCCATTATCCATAAAATGGTATATTTTTTTCTTGATGAATGAGATGATACAAAGCCTTATTTAAAAATATTATCAATGCCACACCCCTCTCAACATTTTTTATAAAAGCAAAAAAGTGATAATTCTAAATCCCCTCACTTGAGTCACTTGATATCCTAGAGTTTCAAAAGCTAGTAGCTTTAGTTGACGATGATCACAATACAAGAGATCCACCACCTTTGATGCAATAATCATAACCACAATATTGTACATAACCTTTTTCTCTCTTGTGTTACTAGCTCTTCCTTGTTGCTATTCATCAAGAAAAGTTAGTATTTGACGTTTATTGTGATGTGTTTTTCCCCTAGCCTTTTATGTTTTCCATTATCTTTCCATTGCAATTCAAAGTAATTTTTTGATTCTCTAAAGTACAAGGAACCTTCAAACCCTTAGGCATGTTGAGAATTTTTTTTCATATTGTCTCAAGTAATTCAATTATCAAGGATCAAGAACAATTGATTTTACAAGTAATGTCTTTTATTTACACACCCAAAATTACCAATAATTTTCCTAATCTAGTTTTGTAAAATAATCTTGTTTTCCCTTGCACCCCACTATCCATACATTACCACATGCACCACTCGATCCCTTTATTCCATTCATACCTAGTATTTTCCAAGATGCATAAGATATCCCAATGATACAAAACTATAGATATTTGAACCCTTCATTCTCCATTGCATTTAAACTGTTAACTTTGAATTCACAAATATTTTTAGTATAATGTATGTCATCACATTCATAGGAACTAACCCCTTTGTAAACCCTAATATTTAAAACCTAGTTGCAAAGCCTTATAATCTTATAAGTGGACACCACTTCATAAAACCCTTCCTTTCTTGTATAGAGATAAAAATATTAAAATCATGCTAATTCCAAAAATTTAATTAAAAGAATTTTACATAATCACTTGATCTAATCCTTGGTGATGATTCCTTCCATGGTAATTAAATAATATGTTTTATTAGCCCAACCTATCTTCATGCCTACAATGTCCAATGGTACTTGTAAGTGTAAGATGGGTAAAATGAAACTAGCCTAGATTCTAGTGCCAATCACAACACTTCTAAGCTAAAACCCAATCTAAACAAGAGAATACGAACAAATATGAGGAAAATAACAATAAAATGAAAGCACTCGAGACCCATGTTTGAAGTTGAATCACTTCCCTTATCTCTCCTAAATCTTCTTTTGCAAATATTCCCTTAGATCAAAGCTAACATGTGCAAATACCTACAAATTGTAAGCAAGAAAGTCGGAGATAAGTGGTTATTAAATGAAAAATGGAGGAGGAAGGCTTCTTTTATAGAAAACCATTCAAACGGACGGTCAAGATCGAGCTTTTAGAAATATTCCAAGATCGACAAACGAGAAGACATGCAACACAAAAGAGTGGAGGTTACAAAATGGACGGTCAAGATTAGAAAAAGCCCAAAGTCAATTGACAACTGAGATTTGAAAATGAGATAGTGGAGGGATAAAATGGAGAAATAAATAATAAAATTATTTATTTCATGAGAAAGGAATCTCTGGACAAGTGGAGCATAAATATTTTTTTCAAACTATTTATTTTGAGGAAAAGGCAAGTGGGTATTTAATTAAAATAATTTATATAATCATTTTAATTAAATAAGAGGAAATGGAAAAAGAGCATTAAATAATTAATTAGATTAATTATTTAATAAAAGAGAAGCCTTGGGAGATGATTAAATAATTTTAACAATCATTTTTAACTATAGAGGAATTAAAAGATCAGTGACTAGGTAAATAATTAATATTTATTATTTAACTATATACGAATGATGATAGGAAAATAATTAAATAAATGATAATTTATTTAATTATTGAAGAAAGGGGTATTAGTGACACAATTAATTTATTTAATTGATCAATATAGAATAAAGGTTAAGAAGTGAATTACTTAAATAATTAAAAATTATTTAATTAATAGAGGAATATGATCGAGAATAATTAAATAATTAAAATTGTTTAATTATTTGAAGACGAAGACTAAGAAAAATGATGCTCGCAAATTAAGGCATTTTTCAATGTCCACATTTTTCCCTTATTTGACATAATGCAGTTCATCACATTGTGTCAAAGAAATTTAGTCAAAAGATGCCTCGGTAAAATTAAGGTATAGCTATGCCCCCTAGGGAGAATTTTACAAATTTTCAAAAAAAAAAAAAAAATTGGAAAATTGTCCCGATAAGATAATTTGATTGCCAAGAATTCAATGATGAAGACAGAAATGATCTTGGAGGTCACCAAGGGGGTCAAATGCAAGTTCAAAGTTTTCCAAGAGTGCACCCAATACACAAGGAAAGTACAAACCCTAATTTTTAGGCTATAAATAGGAATTAAATTAGGAAAGATAAGTCATTTGTGCATTCTAAATTTGGAAATTTGAGGAGCTATGGGTGATTTTTGTTGAGGAGAGGTCTAGGAGGAGACCGAAGCAGGAGGAGGGATGGAGGAAAGTGGATGATGGGATACTTTCCATCGATCCGAGAGGAGGAGGAGGATTATCATCTAGAGATGAGGGTACCAATAGAGGTGGCAGTGGAGGAGGGAGAGCAAAATGTAGAGATGCCAATGCTAGAGGTGGCACATTTGGAGGTTGAGGAGCATACAAAGGATGCAGAGGTGGGAGAGGTAGAGAGGGTCCTCTGAGAGAGGATTATCATAGGGATGGGTGAGGAGGAGGTACTAGAGGAGGGCAAGGTTGGAGTAGATGAGGGTAGTATAGAGGGTATGTGCAGGATCATCATGGAAAAAATAGGCCCTTAAGTGGCAAAAAATTCAGAAAAATCAGAGTTAGGCAACTTGACATAAAAATTTGAATAAGTTATCTATATTATTTCAAAAATATGTAAGAATAGAATCTGTAGAAAATTGAATGTAGTTTCTAAACTACTAGGTTTGTTTAAAAAAAAAAATCTATTTGGTGAAAATTTGAAATTTCAATGCAATAGTACTTAAATTTTAGGGAAAAAATAAGAAGTAGGTGTCTCTCTGACCACCCTAACCACAATAAAATGATAATATTTTTTATAAGATTTTAGAAATAAATAGATGACTCATGTCCAATGTGATCGTATTTTTTGTAATTTTTCCAAGTAAATAATTATGATTTTCTTATTACAACTTTTAAAAATATAAAAACTCATATGTCGACCACCTTAACTTGTTCAAAACTTCATGAAATTCAATTTTTCTTTTTATAATCACAGTATGCAAAGCATAGAATGTGATGCATGTTTGGATTCCAAAAATGTGATGGTTTCCAAAATGTGATACCCTTTGAAAGCTATAGATGTTTTTCAATCAGCCTATCAATCAAGACTTTAGTGGTAATTCAAATAGAAAATGAATAATAATAATTTATTAAATTCAAAGTAAAGCATAATTTATATTGGTGAAAAGCTGAGAATCTCCTTTAAAACCCTTTTCATTTCATCAATTTTGGGTAAAAAAATCATCACCACATACCCTACAAATACCCATCATATCGCCACTTTTTGGCCATCATGATCCTGCACATACCCTAGAGCAGAGGATATCTACCCTACAGGCTTGGGTATAGGCCCTAGATGTTGAGCTAAGGATAGTGACAATAGAGAGAGATGACCTTAAGGCTGAGAGGGACACTTTGCAAACTGATACGGACCTAGCTATCATCAATCGACAATAGACATATCAGTGGATGATAGAGTTTATAGCTACATGTAGTGGATTTGTAGTTGATGTTACTTGAGAGTATGGAACTTGTCTAATAGAGCTATGCAGTATTACATAGACTTGTATGAGAGAGTGGTACTACCAGAGAGGAGGGAGCCCACATTTTCACAGATTGAGAGTGGTTCACAGTGTAGGACTCACAACAAGACCCCCAACAGGTGATCACATTGTAGATCAAAGAGCGGGGAGACATCAACCCCTAGATGGCCCACACCGTATGACAGGCCACCGAAAGTAGAACATAGGTCCCTATATGCACCTCAACGAGAGGAAAGGGAGGCAACAGGATCAGGAGAGCAAGGCAACTCAAGCTAGAGCATCTTTTGATATTTTATATATGGACATTATATTTTGATTATCAAGCCTGTGAGATCCATTTATGATAGACATGACACATCTTGACATTATACCTATGACACATATTTTGAGCGATATATGATATATTTTTTGGTGGAGGTTTATGATATGCAGTGTTATGCGATGATGCTTTATGTTTATGATGATTTTATGCTATGGATGTTTATGCTTTTATGATTTCTATGTATGCATTCAATATGATTGTGTTATGGTTTAATATGATGGATGATTATTCATTTATGATTATGAATTTTTATGCCTTTATGATATGTATGGATTATGAATGCAGTATGAGTGACCTAATTTTATAAATATAATGTTATATGAAATTGATGTTAATGCAATGGGATTCCTATAGGTGATGTATGTGATGATTATGAATGTAATGTATAATATGGTATGCCAAAAGGTTATTATGAATGCTCTTCAATGTGTATGAAATGCAGTATGATCGCAATTAATGTTGATGTAGTGAGACACCTATAGAGTATGCAATGATGAGAAATGTTAATGTGAAGTGTGATGTATGATATGATACACCATAATTTTATTAACGTAATGCAATGTAATGAAAATTTAAATGACATGTGATGGATGGAAATGTAAAATGAAATGACATGAGTTGTTATAGTATGATGTGATGAATTAATGCTAGATGGATTATCTCTATGTTTTTTTTTTGTATTTTTCTCATGCAAATGTATGTGGCTTAATATGATGATGATTTACTATGATGGTAATGCTTACTATAATGCTTCTTAACATGATTTCCTATTATGGTTATTTTTGCGTGTCACAAGACTCTATCAAGATGTGGATGGAAGAAATGTTAGCATAGAAGAGATGAATGTTAGCATGGAAAAAGGATAAGGAAGATGGAATGTTAGACATGAAACATGACAAAGGGAGGACTTTCATGCTTTTATTTTTGTCATCATCAAGCATAAAAATTGTCGCAAATGGAGCACAAACACCATGGTATGACATAAACCAAGGTGTGCAAGGCAACCATTTGTGAGAGAAAAGCAGTCAAAAGACAAAGCCAAAAGACTTGAGGAATGCCCCAACTCATACTAAGGACCCAATTATCCTAGTATTTTTTCCAAGACAAACCATAGACATCAAGAAAAGAAAAGAGGTCATGATCAATCACCGCTCCTCTAAATCCATTGGTAGGACATCCTTGAGGTAGCTAGTAACATGACCCATAACTGGAATAAAGAAGATAAGACAAACCCAGACTAACAAAGTTTTTTCCAGAGAGATAGTGTTTGCCATTAGTATTGATAAGATTATTTGATATGATGGATTAAGTTTACCAAGATGACCGAGATGACCAAATGATTAATTTTTTGACCAAAGGTGATTGATAGGTTGAAAAAGGTTGACTAATTGATATGATCGATCATGCCTAGTGTTAGGAAAGACACATCCTGTATAAGGCAAGATTAATTAACCAAAGATGATAAATTTGATTGACCAAGTGACAAACTTGAATTGATCTGATAAATTTTGATTGATATGATTGACTGGTGTGATGACACCTAGTTTTAGGAAAGACATATCTTGTTTAAGGAAAGGAACACATCTGATAAAGTTGATTGATTAACCATTGTTGATAAAGCGCCCAACTACAAGAAAGACATATCCTAATTAAGGTGAATGACCAGATTGACCAAAGATAAAGTCTAATCTTAGGAAGGACGCATCTTGATAGGATCAAATGAGATAAATGATATAATGCCCCATTCTGATACAAGACCAATGACCTGATATTAACCGATGACAAGGGAATTGATCGATTAAAGATTGATTGAATATTAAAGATTTGTTGGTTATTCTTGTTCGTTGATTCATGATTTGGCTTGAATAATGATTTCTTGCAAACGAAAAACATGATGAGACTCAACAAAACCTAAAGGACTGACCTAGGGCCTCGGGGGCTCATTAATTGATGGGCCTTTCCTACATTATAAATGCAGAGACCTCGTAGTTCGACATGACTTGACTATGTTTTATTTTACAAAAGACTAAGTCATGATTTTCATTATTTGACCAAACCTAAGAGGATTGACCTAATGTCTTAGGGGGCCATTGAAGATAACCCTTGCCTATGTAGCAAATGCCCAGAGACAACATAGTTCGACCATACTAACACAAACTGACTTAGACTCTATTTTGGAATTTTTTTGAATTTTTCTAATGTTTTTTGGATTTTCAAGGTTTTTTAATTTTTTTTGGGATTTTGATGTTTTATGATTTTTTTGGATTTTGATGTTTTATGATTTTTTATTGGATTTCAATATTTTATGCTCTCTTTTTTTAAAATTTTGATGTTTTAAAAGGCTGATACCATGTCGTTAGAACCTGTAGACATCGAAAATATACTGATTGACATCGTGCATTCGATCCTGACTTACTAACATCATTTCATCTTTAATCATCCCTCGGTCTAACCATTTAATCAAATTCCCCTATCACGTTAAATTCATTAATATTAATCCTTAATTAAATAAATATTTTTGTCTAATTAAGTCAATCTCTTTTGTTAATTAAATCAATCCATCTGATCTAATTATCCCTATTTAATTAAATAATCAATTTATTTGATTAAATCTCTAAAGTCTATTCATTAAATTAAATAAATTAAAACCTTATTTGATTTAATCTAACACCATCCTTTAATTCCAATAAATCCAAAACTTTTAATGGCCAGTGGCCTCTTGTCATGTTCATATAACATTTGATTTAAATAAATCCATAAATCTAAAGTCAAATAAGTCACATCATCTAATCTCCTATTAAGTAATTAAATCCTTGATTAATTGGCTTATAAATATCATGTCATCCTCTAGATAATGCAGAGTTGCACATGAAAATGAGTTTAATTCATTTATTAAATCTCTGACTCCTCTAGGGCGTCTTTGGAATGTTCTCTCAATTTTGAATTCCAAAATTCCAAGTCAACATGTACATCCAACAAGGCATTTAAAACCTCTTACATGTCCTTTGTCTTGAGGCAAGTGGCATTTGTGCATTTCCTTTCCCCCCTTACATGTCATTTCAATAAATTTGAATTTCAAATAATGGCATTTATTGGCACAAACCCCAAATCTTGCACAACCATCATCCATTCATAGCTTGACAAGTGGCACCATATCATTGGATGAATGTTAGTCCCACATTGCTCAAATTTGGGAATTCATCCATCATTGAAATCCTATAAATGAAGAGCTCCTCTCCTCATTTTATCATCCACAATCCAAGCAAAGTTACCATGCTAAAATACTTAGCCATTTTCATTCATCAATCTTGAGTTCTTAGCTAGGTTATTGCAGATTTGGTTTCAAGCTCTCACCATTTCATCAATAGTGGATCAACAATCTCTTCAACATTCGAATCTTGCATCATAGGAATTGGGAAAGGGCCAATTTTTACATCAAATTGGCACCAATTCCCCCATGGGATCAAGTGTTTGCTATTTAAATTAGGATTTAATCTAGTTCTTATCATTTCATTGTGTTCTTGCTTATTTTCTTTCCTATTTTGAGTTTGCAAATGGATTTCATGGGGAATCCTTCTTTTAGCTTGTAATTCCTTGTCTAACTCGCTTATTCATGTTGTTTTGCAGGTACTAGGAAAAGGGTTCGCACATTTGGCTAGAAGGAGGGCTTGACATCAACATTTCTAACATTTCCTCAAAATTTCTGCATTTTCTTGACACATAGGAAATTCCAACGAGGGCTCGTTAGCGTCGCTGTTTTAGCACCACGGGCTCGTCAACGTCGTGTTTTAGCACCGCGGGCTCGTCAACGTCGCTATTTTAAGCGCCCGTTGGGCTCATCTGCCAAAATTCCAAATCTTAAAACTCCGGCTCTTTGGACTCCATAGATCTGCCTGATTTTCTAAAATTTTAAAACTTCACGACACTTTCAAGAACTTCGCATTATTTGGGTGAAAAGTGCGACGTAATCGTGCTCTTTGTCCCGACACAGAGCGCCGCTGACTGGTAAACGATGCTGGGAGGAAAAAATAGCGACGCCTTCATCAGTTGCGACGCTGGAAGACAGAAAAAGGGAGAAATTAATTTTTTAGCATGTGCTTTTGGTTCATGATTTATTTATCTACTATTTTCTAGTTTTTTTAACTTCTGTGTTTTTCTAGAATTTGATTATTTTTCTACTTTGTAGGTTGGAAGCCAAACACAAAGGAAGGAGAAGCATGGAGATGATATTGGGTCTAATCAAAGTGTTTTTAAACACTTAAGTGTTTGTTTAACACTTCTTCAAGAATTTGTCATCCTTCTCTTTCTTTAGAACACTAGTTTTCATTTGGGTTTAAAAAGGATTCTTTTTGTTTATTTCTTGCAAAAGGATTAAAAAGAATCTTAGGATCAACAACTTACTAGATTTCATTTATGGATTAAACAATTGAACAAATGTCTCTCACTTGTGATTTGGTGCTCACTCACATATTGCTTTGAGGGTTTAAAAAGAACAAGTGTAGTTGTGTTTTTCGTGAGGTCTTACTTATACTAAAGGCATTGGAAAAGGACGTATGCACTTCTCTCGTGCTTTATAGCGATCTTGAGAATCAAAAGGTCTTTTCCATGACTTTGGGTTGAGATAAAGCAATCACCTCCACACTTCAATTTGGGCTTAAAATTGAACAAACTATTGTGCGAGTGTGAGTGGGGGATTTGTTGTGTATATTCTCTTTCCTTGTTGCCAACAAGGATTGATCGAGTTACAAATATTGTTCTTCATTCGCTTTTGTTTATCCTAGAGGGCCTGCCTTGGGGAAAAAGTACTCACCCAAGGGAATGACTCAGCGGTAACACTCTAAAGCCAAGTGTATTTCCAACCAAGATATAAATGTGGGTATTGGAGTAAACGCCAATATCACGCGGTTGATTCTGACAAGATGGATCCGAAAGGGGACTCTTGCCATATGGGTCAATCTCCATGAGCGGAAAGTCCTTACTAGAACCCATGTGCTAGAATTTTCCAAAATCCTTAATCTATTTGTTGTTGGTCGAAACGGTTGCGAAGCCACCCACACTGATCTTCTGAAGTAGAAATGGAAAGCATGCCATGGGAGTTTCATGGGTGTTGATTCTTAGCTGCCGATTGGCGTTAATGAGAACGTGGAGGCAGTGGGGTCAAGCATCTAACCGCCATTCACTAGAGATAAGCATGGTGGACTTGTCCAAGTGGCAATCCAACAAATATTGTCTTACACATCCATAGGATTGTACTTATTCATGGGTTACAAAATTCATTGCTTGATCGAAAACATCATGGAAACAAACACTTAACATCATCCAAATTTCAAACCCTTTTGAGGACAAATACAATTGACTCAATCCATATGTTATTGCTTTCCCTTGGGATTCACATCCTTAGAGGTTTCTAAGCATTGGATTATATCTCAATTTTTCCCCTTAAGTAAACAATAGGACAACCCCTTGCCTTAAGTTCATTAAATTTCCACATAACATATCTTGTGGGGTTTGAATAAATTAAGACATTGGACATCTTAGTTTGAAAACTTAATTGAAGAAAGTGTTTTTGGTAAAATAAAGACATTAAACAAAGCTAAGCAAAATGAACTTTCATGTATGTTAAAGACTTTACAATCCCAAAAGCACAAAATCATTGATTGAAAATCCAAAAATGAATGTTCAAATATAATCATTTCTTGGTTACAAAGGTCTTTAGGAAGCATTTGCATGCTCTTCAATACCTAGATCTAGGCAAACAAAGTGTCCTTTTTTAGGTTCATCTTAGGATCAAAACATTATCAAAATCCTTTTCATCCACCCATCCAAAACATCAAAACAAAATCCATTTCATCATCACCTTTTGGGAAAATCTTGAAACTAGGCTTTATGGAAAAATAAAAATCATCCAAATCATTGAGACAAAATCCTTGACAACATTTTATCAAAACACCTTTGGCTAGGTATGTGTAAATGCATCCTTTTGCATATGCTTAGTCAAAGTTATCAAAATCATCTTGTCTAGCTTAGTGTATGTAGATGAATCCTTCTCCATATGCTTAGTGAAACAATCATCTTGTTTGAATAGGTGTGGGTAGATGCATCCTTCTCCTCACACATATTCAAATTATCATCCTTTGGACAAAGCTATCCCTTAGATCATCATCCAACATCTAGGGGTCTTTTTGTCCAAAATCCAAATCCAAATCAAAAGCAAATCAAAAATCAAGGACAAAATCTCAAAAGTCTCAAAATCCAAATCAAATCAAAGTCCTAAAAGCCTAGTGTCTCATATTGATCAAAAGCCAAAAACATCCACATCATCCATCCCTAAAACATCATCATCATATCATCATCTTTGATCCAAAAGTATCCTAAAAACATTCACTTTGGGACATAAAATAGAGATTATTACCAAAGAATCAAGAGATTCATCTCCCATATTCTTGATCCTTGTTTTATGGTCCAAACAAGATCTCAATACAAGAAGAGTATGGAAGCCAACAAAGAAACACCTGCTTCAAGTGATCCTAGCCAAACCAACGCAAAAATGAACCCAACAGAATCAAGCAACCCATTGACCCTCTCATCATCACAACATCCCCAAGAAGAAGATCAAGGAGAGGACCTCACTTTCGGAATGTCTTGCGAGGAAATGGAAGAAATGCTCCAAAATCCAGACAATCATAGAATCATCAACATTATGATGAGACTTAACCCTTCGTTATACATGCTTGAATTAGCAAAACAAGGGGTCAAGTTGCCACCAGATTTTGATGTGAGTACTATCGTAGACACAACATTTCCCCCAATCTCATCCACCATCCCCATTTCATCTACACCCCCATCTCAAAATGTCACACAAAGCATTCCACAAATCACGACATCATTTGCTCCAACCCAACCAAATGTCAACAAGGGAAACACATTTCTCAATGCTCTTCAATCACATCCCCTTGCTAATAATCAAAACATGGACACAAATACCACCTTGGAACAAAGCATACCCGAAAACCCGTTACAAAAGAATGTTCCTCTCACATTCCATCATGATCCATCATCATCATTTTTTCACGCAACACCACAAATACCTCTTCTCACAAATTCACAAGAAGAGGGGGATATGTTTGAACCAGGGGGCTTATTTGACACCACAAAATTCTCACAACAACTCACACCCATCACCTTTCCGCCACTTCCACCATTGTCATCATCATCCATATCACTCCTTGGTCTAGGGCTTCCTCCCTTACCAAGTATCAATCAAACCTACATCCCAACCATCAATCAAAACATCATACCAAATGCTCAAAATTTGTCGTTGATATCGCAACAACAAACGACAAACACACAACCAATGGTAACATCATCAAACACCCCCATAACATCACAAAGCATGGTCTCTCAAGGACCAATCACATCAACAGTTCCACTCATTACTTAAACCACCACACTAACAACACCATCCACCAATCAAACAACCAACACAACACTATCACTTACCACGAACACCATTCTGAATCCACCACCACCCCCACCACCAGCAACTTCCACCACATCAAGTCAATATGATGCAACATTGCAAGCTGCTTTCCAAAGAGGATACCAACAAGTATAGAAATAAAAATCCATGCAAAAAGTTGCTCAAGCTGCCAAAGCTGCACAAGCCACATTACAAGCGCAACAAGCCGCGCAAGCTCAAGCTTTATTGCAACAACAACAACAACAAGCCGCTCAAGCCGCACAAGCATTGCAAGCAAAAAAGGTGGCACAAGCACAACTCCTATTGCAACAACAAGAAGCACAAGCACAAGTCGCCCAAGCACAAACTCAAGCACAAAATCAATATCAAGCACAACAAGCACAAGCACAACTTCTTGCACAAGCAGCGCAATTGCAAGTGTACCATCATGCATTAAAGCAATATTAAGAGCAACAAGAAGCAATATAATTAGCAGCACAACAACAAGCATTGTTGGAAATACAACAAGTGCAACAACAAGCAAAAAACCTAGCGCAACAACAACAAGATCAACAACAAGCATTGTTTATCCAAAAGCAAGTAGAAGCCTACTTCGCTCGCCATAACACACATATACCACCAAACAATGCACCAAACAACCCATCAACCCAACCAGTGATTGGAACATCTCAAAACACATTCATCCCACCCCCTGATCCCCAGAATGATGTGACGACACAACTCAGGTTGCTCTCACAACAAGTGCTTGACCTTCAATTAGGGTGAACAACCAAAGCACCAAGCAACTTGTGTCCCTATCCATTTGATAGGAGCCTAGACATGAAACCATTCCCCAAGGGATTTGAAATCCCCAAATTTGACAAATATCGAGGGATGGGAAACCCTAAAGATCACATCAGGGAATTCCAGGTTCATTGTATAGAAGTCACATATGATGATACGTATCTAATGTGGCTATTCCCTAGGAGCTTGGTAGGTCCTGCTATAGAATGGTTCTCTCATTTATCTCCAGGCATTAGAACATTTGAAGAAATTAGAGACGCATTCATTAGGAATTACGCATGTAACATTACAATGGATGTTAGTCTGAAAGAATTATCGGCTCTCAAATAAGGAAAGAATGAGTCTTTCGCCTCATTCCTTCAACAATGGCGATCCAAGGCCAATCGAAGCAAGTGGACCATACCAGAAGAACAACAAGTCTGCACAATCATATCCAACCTCGAAAGCCACCTATCATTTCACCTCAAGGTTCAGGGTATCACTACATATGAGCAATTGATCTCCAAGGCGCTCAGCATTGAAAGAGCCCTTGTGACCTAACCCGCCGAATCAACGTCATATCATGAGCAACAAAACAATCACCCACCACCAAATTACAATGATAAACCTCACACATGGGTGAGAAACAAGAACATTACTAATGATGGCATCGTTGATGCCAAGGTGGTCATTAGTGGTCCACGCCAAAATGCACCCACACCGCAAATCCAAACACAACATCAAAACACTCATCACACAACATACTAACCCAACAATCCCACCATCAACAATCTCAATGACCAAAGGGGACCGTCCCAACGCAAAACTTATCCAAAATGCAAATACGCTATTTTGGGGGAACCATTGGAGGATATAATGAAAAAAATGATTGATGAAAAACTTATCAAACCTCCCACATTCGAGAACTACCAAGAACCTGATGTCAAACCTCCTTGGTACAACGAGAACCAACTTTGCAAATTTCACAAAATCAAATGTCACACCACGAACAATTGCATGAGACTCAAAAATATTATTCAAGACCTTATCGACAAGAGAATCATAAACGTGGAACAACCCATGGGAAATCAAGATCTTAAAATCTACACGAATCCGATGCCCAATCATTGCAACAAAGGGAATAAAAATGATAAAGGGAAGGGCAGTGTAAATCATGTGTATGAAATAGTCATTGCTTCCCTAAATGAGGACTGCATGGTCATTACCATCAAGGGCGCCCATGCCTAAGATTGTGGAGTCACCACAAGAGGTGGAAAAATCACCATTATAGGATCATCCCAACCTAACAGAGTCCCTTCATCTAGATCTGTTCCGCATACCTACAATGTTGTAGAACAACTTAAGAGAATGCCAACACACATCTCCATCATGGAGTTGTTAAAAATCTCATCAGCGCATAAAAAGATCCTTGAGGAAGCATTAGCCTCATCCACTATACCCGCAGATCTTGATGCAGAGCAATTCCAAGCTATGGTCAGAAATATCATAACGCCTAATCTCCTTACATTCTCTGACCAAGATTTCCCCACCCAACCATCTCACAACCGTGCCCTTCACTTAGAAACAATTGTCAACAAGAGAAAAATCAAAAGGGTCTTGGTGGATGGAGGTACAGGTTTGAACATTTGTTCTCTTAGCCACATCAAGCAGTTAAAAATATTAGAAGATTCCATTGACAAAGGAAAGGGCATCACAATAAGAGCATATGATGACCAAGAAAGAGTGTCTCAAGGCATGATTAAGCTCCCTATCCAAGTAGGGCCAACACTCATGGAAAGCACATGTCAGGTCTTGGACCTCGAACTACCATATAATATCCTCTTGGGCTGTCCATGGATCCACGTGATGAAGGCTGTAGCATCAACCTTTCACCAATGTGTGAAATTTACACATAATGGACAAGAGGTTACCGTCCATGGAGATCTTGAGCCATTTTGATATTGCAAGAATCTTGAGGCCAAGTATTACAAAATACCCCAAGTGCCAAAGAACGATGAAGGCCCATCCACACCATACATCAACCCCACCACTCTTGCATCCACTTCTGCGACAGAGACATCCGCCATCCCCACCATCCCCACCATCTCTGATATCAATCTCATCATCCAAGAGGATGGTTGTGGAAGCTACAAACTCCCTAACAATGCTTTTGTGATAAGGGAGTTACCACAATCTCCTAGATCATGGGGATGTCCACAAGAAAATCAATCTTCTCCATCACAAACCTATCCTGAAAACTATCCCGAATTCACAAGATGGGGAGACCTTGGTCATGAGGTCATTGAAGTATATCCATCAAACATGTTGTATCAAGATGAAAGACCGGCAACTAATTTACCAATGGTTGAAAGAAGCAAGGGCCTACACATGATGCTTGCAATGGGCTACAACAGAAATCAAAGATTGCGACAAAATGACAATGGGCTCATAATACTTATCATGCCTGAGATGTGACCCATAAAAAATCTTGGTCTTGGATGTGCCACTCTAAGAATAACTATACGTGGCCGAAGTCCTCTGGTTAGAACGGCTAATGTTTCTCCTCAGCCAGTACTAACACAACTATATTCACCAATATCCACAGGTGAAGAAACACATAATTTTATAACTGAGCCCTATATTAGTAGCGAAGACGAAGATACCTTGACCAATCTACCCAGGTTATTTGAAGATACCACCCTGTGTATGATTAGTACCATATCCTTTGAACCAGATAGTCAAAATCATGAGATCCACTTAGTCTACCCCCAACTGATCGACTGTGACCAACAAGGACCACTAGTTCTCGATACATTCAAAAATAATGAGGCGCTCTCAGAATTAATGGGATTGAGGGATAACATTCCAGATGGGGATCAAAAGGAAGGGTTTATAATGGAGTTGGACACACATGCCTATTATGGGGAAACGATTGAATCCTTTAGTCGCAAAAGTGAGAAACTAAGAATCATATCCAAGTCTTTGAGTGAAAACCACACTGTGGCACTCTCTGACAAGAAAAAAGTAAAAAGAAAGGATTTATTCAACGGTGAAAAACTCTCTGAGGCACCTGAGGATGAAGGATTCAATCTTCCTTTAAGAGCCATTCATCAAGAGAAGTCAGCAATCTTGGCTGAAAAGTGTAATCTAGTCAACATAGGAACTGGGGAGGCCTCGCATATCACATTCTATGCAGAATCACTATTATCAGAAGAGCAAGAAATCTTAGCAGCATTCCTAAGGGAAAGGAAAATAAACTTCGCATGGAGTTATGCTGACATTCCAGGACTTGATCTCGTAAACCGGTTCATCATTTAGCGCTTCATCCATGTCTCGGCCAAACAAAACTTAAAATCTCAAACGGTTCTCAAGTAGGTCGCGCTGAGCTCAAAAGTTGGATGCGTGGATTTATCCGGACTAATTGATTATCCGTAATGGGGTGTCAAATTTGTCTTATTTCCAAAACTTTGATGGAGCCATTGGGGACCGCATGTGACTCTCGTAGATTCGAAATAAAGAATGTCCTAGTTGATTTTGATTTCCCCGCTCCCAACATCGCATACGGAGAGTAGACATGACAAGAGGGCATGATGCTATCCTTAATGTATATTTTCGTGATACAACCGATCGCGATAGCAGCAAAGGATCTATCAATATAAGATCTTTTATCACTTTCACTTTGTCCATGGGGACCTTACATCGCTGAACATGATACCATTTGGCCTAAAAGAATGTAGGAGCAACCTATCAAAGGGCCATGACCGATATTTCATGATATGATTCACAAAATAGTCAAAGACTATGTGGACGACATCCTAGCTAAATCAAGAAAAATACAAGATCATATAGCAACCCTAAGTGCTATCTTTGATAGATTGGAGGAATACAAGGTCAGACTAAATCCCAAGAAGTGCATCTTTGGCGTACAATCAGGTAAATTGCTAGGATACATAGTCTCCATGAGGGGTATTGAGGTGGATCCAAGAAAAGTAAAAGCAATCCTGGAGATGGAAGCACCAAGGACATTAAAACAACTGAGAGGTCTCCAAGGCCGACTTCAATCCATTCGACGATTCATAGCACAACTGGCAGACAAGTAGAACCCATACTCTCACCTACTTCACAGGGGGGTAGCGTACAAATGGGATACAAAATATGAAGAGGCATTCAACAAGATCAAGGAATATCTACTGACACCACTAGTTTTAATGCCACCTATCCCAAGGAAGCCATTGATCTTATACGTGTCAGCAACAACAACAACCCTTGGAGCTCTCCTAGCTCAGCATGATGAAAATGGAATGAAGAGGGCCATCTACTATATCAGTAGGACAATGGTGGGTCACAAGCTAAATTACTCATTCATCAAGAAAGCTTACCTCAGAGTAGTGTTTGCATCCCAAAAATTTAGACATTACATGTTGGCACACAAGATAAAGCTCATTGTGAAAATTGATCCCCTCAAGTATCTCCTATCAAAGGCAATGCTCACAGGCAGAATGGAAAAATGGGTCATGATATTATCAGAACAGGACATCGAGTATGTGGAAAGAAAAGCCATCAAGGGTCAAGTTATTGCAGACCAACTAGCAGAAGCACCCATATATTCTAAGAACCCTCATCTCAGAATTTCCAGATGAGTCTATCTTTAATCTCAACATCGCTGAACACTAGAAACTATACTTCGACAGCTCATATACACAACACAGATTAGGAGCTGGTGTCTTCTTCATCACTCCACAGGGGGAATGCATACCAAGGTCATACAAACTAGAATTCCTTCGACAAATAACATAGTAGAATATGAGGCTTTGACTTTAGGTCTTAGGATAGCAGTGCAATGGAATATCATAGCTCTTAAGGTCTACGGAGATTCACAGTTGATAATAAATCAAGTCAATAATGAATATCAGACAAAGGATGATAAGATCACTCCATACAAGAAATTGGTGGAGACTCTCAAAGAATCTTTCATTGAAATAAAATTTGAGTAGATTCTTAGAACAAACAACAGAGTAGTAGATGCGATGGCTAAAATTGGATCCTTGCTGAATATCCCCAACAATGTCCCAAGATATGAATTTTTGATTGAGCAGCTTCTCGTTCCTGCATTTGAGGTACTGGAATCAGAATTTGTGTCTGAAATCATTGGTCCAGGTGATCCTTGGTACCATTGCATCTACACATATCTTCACATAGGAGTCATACCTGCTGACCTACCATCAAGCCTAAAATGAACCTTTATCAAAAAGGCATCTAGATTTGTCATCCTAGGTGATACCTTATACTGTAGAAGCATAGAAGGTACCTTGTTATGATGTCTAAATGCTGAGGAGGCATTAACCGCTCTAACCAAGGTTCATAATGGTATATGTGGTTCACACTCAAGTGGAATGACCATTGCCAAGAAACTATCGAGGATGGGGTATTATTGGCCCACCATGGAGCGAGAAGCACATGATCATGCTAAAAGGTGTTTACAATGTCAGTAGAATGGGGACCTCATCCATGCTCCAGGTCAAGAGCTTCATCCGATTATCACACCATGGCCCTTTTCGCAGTGGGGACTCGATCTCATTAGAAAAATCACACCCACCTCATCCAATGGCCATAAACTTATTATCACTGCAACTGAGTACTTCACAAAGTGGGTGGAAGCCATACCCATGACGTATATCACTAGGAAGAAAATCTCAAAATTCATCCTAAACTATCTTATCTGTCGTTACGGTGTTCCACAAGCCATTATCTCAGATAATGGGACACCATTCAAGAACCAGGAGGTTCACGACTTGTGCAAAAAATTCAAAATCCAGCATCACTTTTCCACCCCGTACTATCCCTAAGGAAATGGCCAAGCAGAAGCTACGAACAAAACCATCCTCAAAATCCTCAAGAAAACAGTCAATGACGCAAGTCGTGACTGGAACTTGTAGCTTAATCCCGCCCTCTGAGCTTATCAAACTAGCATCCACACACCCACTGGTGCCACCCCCTTCTCCTTGGTCTATGGATCAGAAGCCGTCCTTCCCATTGAGATCGAGCTCCTTTCCCTCAGAATATCATTGCAAAACCTCATCATGGATGAGGAATATCGGGTGTCAAGACTAAATGAGCTGGAGTTACTAGATGAGAAACGCATAGATACTTTAAACCATCTGAAAGTCTATCAAAATAGACTCAAACTGAGCTACAACAAGAGAATCAGAAGCAAGACTTTCCAAGTCAGAGAACTGGTCTTAAAAGAAAATCAGAGGAATGTCTCAAACCCAAGCAACAAAGGCAAGTTCGAACCTAATTGGCTAGGACCGTTTTTCATAACAACAAGTTATAAATCAGGGGCATATTATCTATCAACATCTAAAGGGGAACCTCTGCAAGAGCCCGTGAATAGATCCCATCTCAAAAAGTTTTATGCCTAATTCTTCCAAGGTATAGAACCAAAAAATCCAAAAAATCAGAAAAAGTCCTGAAAAAATGGTTACTTTGGCGAAAACTTGGCAAACAGGTGTCTTGGTGACAACAAAAAAAATTAAAAAGCAAAAAATCCAAAAAAATCAGAAAAAGGATCAAAAAAATCGTCCTCTAGTGAAAACTACTTCGATGGCACTTTGGGCAAGTACCTTGGTGATAACCTAGCAAACAAGCACCTTGTGTAAATAAGCACGTTCCATCCACCAGGATTTTTATGGCTTTTTCTACATCATCCATCCATTTTGCTTCCATCATCCATCGCATTCAGGTCTCCATCCATCACTCATCCATTCGCGTCCACACCACAGCTTGGTCCTGTGTTTATATCATGATCCCTCCTAGTACTACTAGGCCCATCCTCAAGGTGAGTTTGTCTTGCCTTTATCAGGGTAGTCTATTGCATCACGCTAGGGGCATGTTCTCATCAGATCGGATTCGTGTAGGATCTTAAAATCCTCAAAATTAGAAAAATCAAAAAACATCAAAACATCAGAAAATCCAAAAACATTCAAAACATATCAAAATCCAAAAACAAGTCAAAAAGTCATTCAAAAAGCCAAAAACAAGGTCGTCTTGTCGAACTACATCGTCTCTGAGCTTGAACGTAGGCAAGGTTGATCTTTGATCATCGCTTGAGACATTTAGGTCAGTCCTTTAGGAGTCTGTCATAATAAACTGGCATTTCATTATGTATATCATCATTTGTAAAATCGGTCGAGTCGTCAGTCGAACTACGTGGTCTCTACGTGTATAACGTAGGCAAGGCTAATCTGTCGATTAGCCCTCGAGGCCCCTAGGATAGGTCTTTAGGTTAGTCTCTTGGTCAAAATCTCAAAAAATCTCAAAAACATTTGCAAATCAAAAATCAAAACATTTGTAAAACCTTGAAAAATACCAAAAACAGCCTCAAAACATTGCAAAACATCAAAAACATCCAAATATTTGAAAAATTCCATCCATCTCATCTCACTTGCACCCACAATAAACATCACTCATAATAAACTGATTGTCATTATCAGCCTTTGGTGAAACAATCGAAAACAAGTCTAGCACATTTAAAGGTAGAACCCAAAGCGTTAAGTCAAAAGTCTAAGTCGATACGTAAGCAAGCTGGTTATCTCTTCGTATTGGTAACTCATCATCTGATTTGGTCCCAAAACAATCATCCCTTATAAACAGAATGACGTGCCGCCATCCACTAACATGTCCTAGGATGAATCCTTCCTACAATGGGCATTATCTTTTGGCAATAAGTTTCATTCATCATCCTTAGAAAACATATCCTCTTTCTATTAGCGGTATTGAAGAGCATCAATCTGTTTGTTTACTTGGTCTTTATCTTTTGACTTATCTTATTTTGTGCTCATTCCAAGGACGTCTTGATGATATCCCAAAACAACGGATTTAGAGAAATAGGAATGGGGCAATGATCATTATCTTTTGTCTACTATGCTTGTTGGATGCTCTTGCAATATAACCTTGACGAATACTTGCTTTATTATGTATGCGTGGAAGAAGTCTAGGGAAACTTGTTGACTATTATAGGGATAGGTTTACCTTTCCGTGTTTTGGTCTGAGCTATCTGAAACTTCTGAAGTGCATCCTAGCAAGGTTTCCGTATGTCAGGTGTGAACAAGAATACTCCTATCTAATTGTCGAGTCAAAGTCCATCACACTAGGTACCATGCCATCCTGGTTTGCTATACCTCGATGCATTGTACCACGTGTGTTATCAAACATAAGAAAATTTTGGCTCTTTGAAAATCCCAATTCCTTGGCAAGTAATCATCATAATCATCATCACCATCTGCATTTGTGTCATCATGCATCTGGTTGAAATGACTTCTTCTTTTCTTACTAATCACACTAACAAAGTACTATGACAATTGATCACCATAACCATCATCGTCATCGATCCTGCATCCACAAATCATTAGCATATTGCACAAACATATCATATAGAAATCATTGCATAAGCATACCATATAGGAAACATAAACATTGCATTTTAAAATAGGTGCATTCATGACACCGCATTCCACCCATTATGTGGTACCTCGTGGCATTACATTGATCATGGCATAAGCATTCATTTGCATTTTCATAATCATTTCATATTACCATTACATAAATCATCACATAACATAAATGGAAGCATCTCATAATCATAAACAACTGGAACATAAGCATTTAATTCATTAGGCATACATATCATCGCATTAACATTGCATCACATACATCATCATTTAGGATTAAAACATTTGTTATTCTAAGTATCTCGTACCATCATTTCATTTGCATCATATCATGGTCATTACATCATGTCACATTCATCCATAAATCATCTCATAAATAAGCATTTTCACTCACCATCACGTATACCATAGATCATATCATATATAACATTTTTGCATTGGCATAAAATAAATCATCATATAGATAACATTATTGCATATCATATCAGAGGTTAGCATAATATAGATCTGTTAGTCATAATCATCACATACATCGTTAGAAATAAATGCATCCATAGAAACATCACTGCAAAGCATATAGAAATAAACCATCCATGCATGAATAAAAGTACACAATACATCTCATCAAATATCAACTATCATAGTACAAAGAATAATGATTGGATCACTATACACATGTGTCAATCAGTACAAAATTCCCATTAGGCTATCAAAAATGAGCCCATAACACACAAAAGAATACATCATAATATCAGAATCAGGCTCGATCCCTGTGGATGCTGCCCTCGCCCCTATCACCATGACCCTCTGGTGGTCTCTAGCTAGCCCGCTCGGAGTACTTGGGAACCTAGTATGCTCTAGGTACATGGTCGTGGTAGGCTCAGTAGTAGTACTCTGCCTCTCGAATGAAATCTCTGTAAGATCATATTGGCACGGTACCCTGAGACGAGGAGGCTGTCATACTCTCAATCTGCTACCTGCGGCCTAGCTCTGTCGCTGCCTATAGCTCTGCAGCCTGTCTCTACTGAATAGCATGATCCCTCTCTGCTCTAAGCTGCTCCCTCTTAGTTCGTGCCTGGTCCCTTTTGGTTGTCAATGCTTGTACCTATGCCTATAACTACAAAATCAAGGCATCCCATGCATCTGCCTACCTTGCTGGTTGTACCCGTGGCTGCGCGGGAACCTGACCCTCACCCTTGGCTCGTGGTGGAGGGATTGGTTGATCTTGCTGTTGGTCCTGCATGGGGACATCCTCCTGACCTGGCAGAACTGGGGGCACCTCTGGTGGGTCCCATCGGATCTCGACCCTCAGTACTCGCCCTCGTCCTCGTCCTCTACCCCTGCCTCTGACCCTGTATGCCTTTGGATCCTCACCTGGAACGATCAACCAAAGAGGAGGTCTGAACTAGTCTTTGTAGGCCTGTGTGGTGCTTGGATCTTCCAAACCTTGATTGTAAGCCCAAGGTTGGACAACCAAGTGTCTGAAGCTTTCAACCGCCTTCGCGGTAGGAATACCAAGGCCCCATGACACCTGCGTCATGCTGCGTGCAAAGACGGCCATGTAGCCGTCATCTGGTTGATCTTGCGGCTCTCCAAACTGACGCTATACATGCCTGAGTAGGTATCTCTCTATCATCATATGCTCTCGGCCCTACATGTACCAATCCTGATGGCAATAGAAGAGCTGATCTGCATCATCAACCCATCCGGGCTGACTGAGGTACGGTCTCCAAGTGAACACAAGCATCTCATCTATGACCCGCCTCCAATAGGGGATCCCGTGCTCTCCAGTGTGTGTAAAGGACACACCACCTTTGTATTGTGTCACGAGGGCATCCTCTGCCCCCATCAGAACTGGAACGACCCATGGACGTAGCACAAAAATGTGCTCCCATACCCAAACATGTAGAAGCGTCACCCCAGCTCCCAGTGCTCTGCCATCCGCATATACATACTCATGCAGATCCTTGTAAAGTGAAGCGAGAAGGACGAGCTCCCACGTGAACCGAACCAGCCTGTCCCAGACCATCCTCTCCCAGCAGTATCCCCATCCAGGACTGAAATACTGCCCTCGCCTGTCTGGGGCAACCAAACTAGAGATGATCACTGCAATCGCCCAGCAGAGGGGAGGTGCTATAACTCGGTACCGCTCCAACTCAATCTATTCCTCACAGTAGATAATGTCCCGAGTGGCAAGGACTCGGGTACAATACTCACATCCCTCATCCATGTCATAGATCACCCGGCATCCATGGATGAGCAATTGTAGTATTCGCCAGACATCCTCTAATGTGACAGTCACCTCACCAGTGGGAAGATGAAACAACGATGTCTCGCTGTGCCACCACTCTGCCAATGCTGACAACATCCCGAGGTGTGTGAGCACAAACACCGTGTACGAAATATGCCATAGTCCTGTAGCTCCCAGCCGATCCTGGTCTTTATCGCTAAAGTCTCGTAGGACGCTCGCCAAATCCCGTGACCGGTGCTCTCAAGAATAAAGCTCCCTAGGTCCGTCCTGCATCATGGAAAGTCAGCATGTTAAGAACTTTAAAAAAATCCTAGCGTAACGCCTCAAGCTCGCTCCCAGCGGTGCAGTTTGTGAAGGCGTCATAGTTTGAGTTTCCTCAAGCTCTGACATTGGACTTGAAATCTAGTCAAATAGCGCTGCCACGACACACTTTAACCCCCAATGTCGCAGTTTTCATGAAAAGGGCGCTGCCGCGGTGCACTTTTCCAAAATTGGCCCGCCGAGTTCAAGCCCAATGGTGGAGTTTTTAAACTCCAAATTGCACCGCTGTGACACTAAACAGTGCCGCTGCGGCTCAAAGAGGAAAAAAGTAGTGCACTTTAAACATCGAGCGATGCTATAATAGCGCCGCTGGAGGCGAGCTCATCCTTAAACATGCAATAAATGCATTAAAATGAAAAAATGAAGCGTCAATTAGGGCCACATACTAGGGCATCGATGCCAGGAGGCCGTTGGTAGGTCCGAACTCGGTCAGAAATATGCAAAGGAAGCTGTCATTGTGCCATATCGTCAGGAGGTCAGAGCTCAAATCTCAAGGTTTGATAACGAAGGTGTGTGAAAATGACTTGAAAGTGACCCCTCAGGCCCCTTTTAAGCCTAAAAATTGGGGTTTTTTGACCCTCTAGGGCTATCTTGCTAGGGTTTTGCACCCCTGGACTTGTTTTCGTCCGTTCAAGGCTTGTTTTTCATCGATTTATTGCGTTTAGACACATTTTTAGCCTCTCAGACCTCTTTCAGACCTGTCGGACATTTTATCACCTTTTTTCGCGAGATCACCCAAAAAAATGGAAATTTTCATCCGATCTCTCGAGGGGGCATCATAGTGGCATGTTTTCTCTCGACATGCGGCAGTGGGGCAAGTTTTGAAATATCAAAATTTTTTGGCTTTGATCGAGATCATTTATTCTTTGAACCAACACAACGAGTGCATTGCTTCAAAGAGGGGAAAAATGTAGATATCGAACATATACTGATTGACATCGTGCATTCGATCCTGACTTACTAACATCGTTTCGTCTTTAATCATCCCTCGGTCTAACCATTTAATCAAATTGCCCTATCTGATTAAATTCATCAATATTCGTCCCTTAAATAGATCATTTTGTCTAATTAAGCCAATCTCTTTTGTTAATTAAATCAATCCATCTGATCTAATTATCCCTATTTAATTAAATAATCAATTTATTTGATTAAATCTCTAAAGTCTATCCATTAAATTAAATAAATCAAAAAAATTATTTAATTAGCCTCTTATCATATTCCTCTCTTATTTGATTTAAATAAATCCATAAATCTAAGTCAAATAAGTCACATAATCTAATCTCCTGTTAAAATAATTAAATCCTTGATTAATTTTACCTCATCTCATGTCACATCCTCTAGATAATGCAAGTTGCACATGAAAATAGATTTAATTCATTTATTAAATCTCCATTTTCCTCACAAGACATCTTTTGGAATATTCTCTCAATTTGAATTCAAAAATTCCAAGTCAACATGTACATCCAACAAGGCATTTAAAACCTCTTACATGTCCTTTTCCTTGAGCCAAGTGGCATTTATTGCATTTTCCCTTCCTCCCTTACATGTCATTTCAGCAAATTTGAATTTCAAATATTGGCATTTATTGGCACAAACCCCAAATCTTGCACAACCATCATCCATTCATAGCTTGACAAGTGGCACCATATCATTGGATGAATGTTAGTCCCACATTGCTCAAATTTGGGCATTCATCCATCTTGAAATCCTATAAATGAAGAGCTCCTCTCCTAATTTTATCATCCACAATCCAAGCAAAGTTACCATGCTAAAATACTTAGCCATTTTCATTCATCAATCTTGAGTTCTTAGCTAGGTTATTGCAGATTTGGCTTGGATCTCTCAACATTTCATCAAAAGTGGATCAACAATCTCTTCAACATTCGAATCTTGCATCATAGGAATTGGGAAAGGGCCAATTTTCACATCAAATTGGCACCAATTCCCCTATGGGATTAAGAATTTGCACATTAAATTAGGATTAAATCTAGTTTTTATCATTTTCATTATGTTCTTGCTTATTTTCTTTCCTATTTTGAGTTTGCAAATGGATTTCATGGGGAATCCTTCTTTTAGCTTGTAATTCCTTGTCTAACTCGCTTATTCATGTTGTTTTGCAGGCACTAGGAAAAGGGTCCGCACACCTTCAAAACATGCCTCAACCCATGATTGAGCCTCCTATCCTTGATGAAATAATGATTGAACCAAAAGTCCTTCCAACCATCCAAGAGTTTCCTATGAAAAAACCTCTTGCAATTTCCTACAAGAGACTGCGAGAAAACCAAAACAATCTCATTGTGCCTCCTAAAGTGAAACAAGTTTACAAAGCTAAAGAGAAAGTGGTTGAATAACCTCCTATTATTTCTTTTGTTCCTTTCAAGGAAGAGAAGAAACCTATGGTTAACAAACCCGCTCCTACACAAACACAAATTGGTAACAGATTGAAATGAAACTTGAATGCTAGAGAGTGTAGGTGTAGATGTCATGCTATTGCTCATATGTTACAAGTTCAAGAAGAAAAGAACATAGAAAATCAAAATTTAAACTTACCTAAAGCAATGCATGTTGACTCTATAACCTCACTGCAACATAAACAAGAACCTTCAAGAGACATTATCATTCAACCTCCTATTATTATGAATTTAGATGATGACAATGATATTACAAAGATTGATGAAAAAGTGCATAATGAATTGAATACATTGTTTTCCTCTCCTATGAGCTTAAATGAAAAATATATTAAAAAGAGTGTTGAACTTGGTGCTTCCCCTATCTCAACACTTGTTGTTTTCCCTTAGGCTAGTTGTCTTCCTTCCTTTTATACCAACCGAGATTGAGATGCAAACAATCTGCTATAGGTTGACACGCATTTGTCTTACTAGTCTTTTTTTTTTTTTTATACGATTGCATGTGTGTAATGTGATCCCTCGTGATGTTTCATTTGATGTATCTCTCTCTCTTTGTGCATTGTTCTATATGTATCTACATTCTTCTCTATGTCGTAGACATTTTATCTTTTCTTTGTCTTGTGTTTTCATTTTGGGATAACGCAAGGCATCAAGACATTTAGGTCTCTTCCATGTTGACCCAAAAGTTTATCCTTTATCTTTTTCATTTGTCTTGTGTTTTCCTTTTGGGGATCTGACACAAGGAATTGAGATATTCAGATCTCTTCCATGTTGACCCAAAAGCTTTCCTTTATCTTTTCATTTGTCTTATGCTTTCCTTTTGGGGATGATTCAAGTCATTGAGACATTTAGGTCTCTTCTATGTTAACCCAAAAACTTTCCTTTATCTTTTTCATTTGTCTTGTATTTTCCTTTTGGGGATGACACAATGCATCAAGACATTTAGGTCTCTTTCATGTTGACCCAAAGCATTTTTCTTTGTTTTCACTCTCTATGTGTCATTCTTCCAGTTCTATGAGTATTTGGGGAATGCTGACAGTTTTAAGCTCTATAAATCCATAGATCCCTTATGTATTTTTTGGGGCAACCTCTCCTTCCTTTTCCATGGCATAGCTTTATTTCATAAACATATGACTTGGCATAGGGGTTTCCAAGGAAAGCTCTCATGTCTAAGAAGAGAATATTGACTACTTTAAAGTAGTTGCTCACAACAATGGTGTTAGCAACTGCTTTAATGTGGGGGCATACATTAATGACATAATTTTAAATTTTGCATATTTTATGGCATGATTTTATTTTTTCTTATGACGCGTCCTTTTCTTGGTGGTGTCATTGGGTTTGATGTCCTCCAAGAGTGTGATATTTCTAAGCGTATTATTTCCCTTAGTGGCATGATGTGAAACGAGGCATCCCATAAGTGGCAATATGATATTCTAAACTTGTCCTCTCTTGGAGAAATTAGGCACGATGTTCCATAAAAAGAAGACCTTACATGAAACAAGATCCCCTTGAACAAAAACAAAAACCTATAGGCATGACATTCATAATAATTTAGCATTGTGGTTCCTTATTGAAGTTATCAGGATGACAACTTTGATATGGTATGGGAGGCTAATATGATTCTCTCATTTTTCACCCTTTTTTTTGGGATAACTCACCTAGTGGATGACCTAAGGTTCCACTACCCTAGAGTGACCACGCATGCCACGAACAAACAACCTATACCTTGTATAGATCGGGTTGGACAGACTGACGAAGCTTGATCCTCATTATGAATAAACAACCTAGACCTATTCCACATCGTGTTGGAAAGACTATCAAAGCTTGATCCTTGTTTCAAAAAAGCAACCATGTTCCACATCGTGTTGGAATTTTTAAATCTTGATCCTTTATTTGTCTTTATTTTCTTCGTCTTTGATAGGGTATGATTGAGTATCTTTGCTATTGTTGCATACATAAGTGTCTTGAATTTCTACTTTAGTGTGATTTTGTTGTGGGGGAAAACTCTCACTAAAGTGGGGGGAAAATGTAGTAACAGAAAATGTATCCCTTTTTCTTACTTAATTTGGTAATAATTGTGTGTTGTGAAATGTTAGTATCAATGTAAAATAACAAAAACACACTAATGAAACATTAAACTAAAGAAAGCAAGATAAATTGAATTCAAATAAAACAAACAGAGCTTCTTCAGAGTCATTCCATTGTCCTCTATCTCCAGGGATTTGCTTGAAGCTGCTGCTATCAGATTGTGTAAGCAGATCTTCTCAAAATGGCAACCTACAGAACGAGTATGCAAAAGGAGATTAATTCTCTATCCTATATGCTGGTGGAGTGAATTGTGATATACGAATATGCACAGGGGTTGTAGATTATGCATAGGGGCTGTGGATTATGAGTGCTATGATATGAGGTGGATAGGCCATGATATGGAATACTACTATGCTATGCTATGATGCTAGAATGCTATGAATACTAGAAGGCTATGCTACTACAAATTTTCTATAGTTTCCTATATAAAAGCTTCTCTTTTTTTAGAGACCTGGTAGTCCTTTTTATAAATTTTTGCAGGCAAGAGCCTGGCTAGCAAAGATCAATGGCTGTGAGATTGTCTAGTAATTTTGAATGGTGAGAGATGGAGAGGTTGAGAGGAAGATGGAAGATGTTGGGAGGTTGGAGAGAAGAATGGAGGTTTGTCTTCAACCCACGGGAACAAGCTTGCTCAGGAACAAAGGAATTTAATTTTCTATTTTGGAAGTTTGTTTCACGGTTGTTGAAGATAATCCAATATTAAATAAATAAATTTATTTAATTTTGTGTGAATTGATATTTGATTTTAGGACTATAGAAGACTTAATTAAATATTTGGAATATTTAATTTCGAAAAGACTTTAGAAGAATCAATTAAATATTTTGGAATATTTAATTGTGAATGGAATTTAGAAGAATGAATTAAATATTTTGGAATATTTAATTGTGAATGGAATTTAAATGATTTTTAGAAGAGAAGAATATTTAATCTTTATTTGAATAAAATATTCAAGGCAAGATTATATGATAATTAATATAAATAAATCGTAATGTTTATTTAATTAATTAATAAATAAATAAGAAAAGTGATTAAATAAACTTATTTATTTAATCTAAATGAAAGAATGAACAATATAAATAAATTATTTAAATTTATTTATACGTAGATTGAATGCAAAGATTTAATTAAATATTTAAAAATATTTAATTAATTACCAGACTATTGTGATGTGGCCATTTTTAGGTGTATACAATAATTAATAATAAATGAACCTAATGTTGTCTTGATTTAGTGTTGCAATGTGTTTTACATATTCACATTAATTCTAGGATCCTTTTTAATAAAATGGACTTAATGATGCCTTATTTAGAGTGTTGTAAAGTGTTTCTTTACACTTTTACACTAATCTAGGACTTTATTAATTAATTGAGGCTAATTAGAGCTTAATTGGCCCTTTAAATTCAAATTCAAGCCCTATTTATTGCATTTTCTGAAAGATAAATCTTGACACTCATTAATAATGTTGCATAACATTGAATTTGGAAAGGTTTGAGTCCTAGGATAGTGACCTAGGACCCATTCGCCACTTGGAAAATGGGTCCTCACTATGTCCTAGGACACCCCCTTTTTCAATAATATTTCATAATCCTCAAAATTGGTCCTAGTTAACTGTGTTAGGACGCATTCACCCAAGGTGGCGAATGGGTTAGTCCTTAACTTAGGACACCCCTTTTTGAACTTATTCTTGGAATGATTTTAATGATTTTGAATCTTAGATCTAAAGTCAGCTTGTGTTATTTGAATTTCAGGATTAAATATTGAGATAAGTATAAATATAAGGTTAATTCACATAGTTTCATCCTAGAAGATCTTAATAAGCAATCAAGAGTACTTTCACAAGAGCATTATAAAGCATTGAAGATAAATTACAAAGCATTCAAGAGAAGATTATCAATGTTTTATTGCAACAATCAAACTCCATTTCATCATGTCAAAGTCTTGCATGTAGTTTCAAGATCCAATTGATGTAGCATTGAAGATGCAATTCAAGCATATTCAAGCTGTTGTTTCTAATCAAGTGTTGTGATCAATATCTACATTCCTTATGTCCACTTCATGCTAATTTTTATATTTGCATTCCACGGTTCAATTGAGGATTGGTGAATTGCTACACCTTGTTGTTCATTCATCTTTCCTTCTATGCATTATTTCAATTCAAGGTTTAATTACCTAAATGGGGTTTGACCAAGGAAAATCCCTATTCCCTAACAAATAACAACTTTTCTTCTTCCTTGATGTGTGATTACAGGTTTTTAGGTTGAAGATCAAGTGGAGAATAAAAGTTGAAAAAGTTGTCATCTTTGTTGCAAGATCATGGAAAGTTCTCTACATAATTTATTTCTGAATTTTGGGAGCTGATCACCTAAGAGTTGGAAGTGCATAGATTGAATAACATAACCTAGAAATCACTTTTCCAAAAAACTCTAGCAGGGACCCATTCACCAATGAGCGAATGAGTCCTTAGTGACTCTCGAAACAACACTTTTTCAACAAGGTACACATCATTCCAACAAATTAAAACCTTCCTTATTGTTGTTATAATAGTTAGGATTGATTTCTAATTGTTATTTATGGATTTTATCTCTCATAATTGAATGAAACAAACACTTAAGCAAAATTAGGTTCATCCATTTGGTGAATCCCCATTCGGGTGAACCTCTTTTTCTATGTTTCAATCTATAAAAAAAATTGAGAAAAACTTTTGAAATAAGGGAGAATATTTAGAAGTTTATCAACACATGATTTGAAAGAAATTTTACAAACTAGTCCTTATTATATCACATGATTTGAAAGAAATTTTACAAACTGATCCTTATTATATCACATGATTTGAAAGAAAATTTACAATGGATCCCTATTATATCAAAGAGTTGCATTGTAACATGATAAGACTCTACCTATCCTTTGATTGGGTAATAGGCTGAAGAGATATCCACTTCTTCAAATTCATCATCTGCTTGTAAGCCAGTTTAGCTTACCAGAGTTTAAAGCATCATATACTTATCGCATGATCATGTCATCCAGAGAGACAAGCCTAAAGAATGTTTTGGTTAATAAGCCCCACTATTCATGTGCTATATTACTTAAATTGAAGGTTCTGAATGGTGAGTGTATCCCTTTGATTAGGAGTTAATTTTTGTCATGTTTAGTGTTTGGTCGTGATGAATAGTTATGTTATCTTCCTTCTTGCTCTATCCCTTGAGAAATGTTGAAAGTATATTACTGGGATAAGCATTCTCTCTTCTATTTTTTTAATATTCTCTTCTTGTTTGTCTTACCTACTTGAGTAATCTCCTAGGGATTGCTACGAATTTTCCTCTTGAACTAGGCTTTTCTCTTCTAGCGGTAGTCTTACAAAGTGTTCATTCTTACTGATTTTCAGCCTTTTACTTTAAATAAAAATATAATATAATCTTTAACGATTGATGTGCTCTTTATTGGAGCAAAGCATGTCATATGATTTAACAAGTGCACCAAAGCAATTCAAGGTTTATGGGTCAAATTGAAAAAAATGAAACCTAGAAATCCTCATGGATTGTACATGGCTAGTTCACTTATGGCATTTTTGCTGAGAAGTATATCTAGACCTTTAATTTACTAAATGGAAATACTATAAAAGAGAAGATAAGTAGGGTGAAAATACATATATTGTTAAACCATGGAAGCAGTGACCTCATATTCTCACTACTGAATTTGACTCCATTTTCCAACAAACATTTGTCAGACAATCGATGAATTGATGAAAAAAACTCATCGCCATTTTTTTGTCAAAATTCTGACGACGAATTAAATGTCAAAATAACGGCACAGATTCGTCAGTCATCGACATCATAAAATGACTCAGATGTTCGTCGGAATATCAACAAAAACTTTGTGTATCCACTGACAAATTACAACCAAAATGCAATTGCAATTGCTCTTCCAAAGCATCGAAACAACACCAGAAGTTCGTCACCATTTCAATGAAATGGGCAAGGAGTTATGACGAAGACTTCGTTGTAGCTATAGCAACTTTGTTGAACCTTTTTGGTGATTCATCGGTGGCCTCCATTGAAATTACGACGAAACAATGCAATTTTTTTAATAAAAATATTCATTGAAATGTACATAACGGAGCCTCTTGGTGATGACCACTGAAGCCAACTCATCGGTGAGAGATCAATCATCCGCACAAGATAGAAAAATCACTCCAATAGTCCATGTCTTGTTGATGAATTTCGTTGGCAAGACAGATCCAATGTCACACCGATCTGACCTCTTCAAGAGTTTTAAATAGACCTACACCATGTCATCACTGAGACTCTTGGTGATGACCATCGAAGCCAACCCATTGGTGAGAGATCAATCATCAGCATAGGATAGAAAACTCACTCTGATAGTCCATGTCTTGCTGATGACTTCCGTCGACAAGACAGATCCAATGTCACACCGATATGACCTCTTAAGGAGTTTTGAACATTGTTGGTTATCAATAAGACATTTTGAGGGTCTCATCGACTAAACAAGTGTCTAAGAGCAAGTAAATAGATGGAACCTATTAATTTTCTTATTTTGGGGTTTTTTAAATCATAGAATAGATACCATCTTCTTGTGTATAATGTACTTATATTCATATTTGAATTCGAGACCAATTTTCATTGCACATTCCATTTTACTTGCACAAAGTATTTTATAAGCAATATATTGATAATGTTAAATGATTTACAGTGTTGTACAATTCTACCTATCATCACAGTTCTGTTGTTCCCCGTAGAGAATCCTTCAAAGACAAGTTTACAATACCAAGTCAAATAATATGAAAAAGACTTACTTCCATACAAATTAAATGATTATTCTCACAATGGCAATTGTCTAATCACAACAAAAATTCCATGAAAGGTTATCCATGCTTCATAAGAGATGACTGATCATACATACAAACTGCAAGATTCATAGAAAAAACATTACACTTGAGAACAACCAAGGGCTAACAAGGGAAGGAGTTAAGAAATGACTGGATTGAAGAGAAAATGTGTAGGGAAAGTGCTAGGTATTGTTAAGAGAATAGAGCTTGTAGAACATATTCTTGACCTAATCAAGCTCTTGAACAACTTAAACAAAATTAAAATACTAACACATACATGAGACATGTAATGAACTTCCAATATCTGTTATCTTTTTCATTAATGCAGAGGTAGGTAAAGGAGAAATGATTATAATTGTAACATTATTCATAGTCCAGTAAATTATGTTCATAATTTGTGTTCAATGGACCTCATTTTTATCATTATACTGCCCATCTAATACCATATTTTAATCCAAGGCTCAACTATCTCAGATCTAAAGAATCACCTTCAATTAACCATTTAAAGTACTATAAAATAAGGTAAGATTTTTACTTGAAAAATATTGGGTACACTTGTAGGATTAAATTTCTCGCAATCATCAAGATTTATTGGCACACAGACACAACCCGCAACACATGAAGTAATGGATGACTACAAGTTAGTGAAATGGTCCTTAATATGTGACTGGTTTTTAAATTGATTGGTAGAAAATAAGGTTACAAAAAAATCTACATGAAAAATTATGAGGACAATCTACTGTAATCATCAAAATAGATGAAAAGTGCAAAGGAAAGAGTTGAGCTACATCTCTAGAGCCTAAAAAAAACACATGCAAGAAACATAAAAAAAGAACAAACCAATTTTTGGATGAATACAAAATGGTGCCTTCAACAAGTGATTCATATGCTTTCACACCTGACAGGACATTAAGAAGATTTTATTCTTCCTCTGTGAAATTAACTACTTGTAGAAAAAACCCATAAACCATTATTATATACCTCCATGTCTAGCCGATGGTAGGTATAAGAGAAAAAAATTTCCTCAATGCAATGCCAAAAAATATCAATGTGTGTGTAGGTTTGTATTACTCAAAATATCATTTCACTGCCTAAGGAAAAATACCAAAGTGATGTTTTAAATTTTAATCTTCACATAGGCTCCCTTATTGCTACACATGCATATACAAGCATTATTTGAGCTCTAAACTATTCAAATATTAAGGATTTAATTAGCTATAAGATGGAAAGTTTTTGTTTAGACATAATCCATCATCTTTTACATATCTTTACTCACTCCTAGTGCTTCAAAAAAATTTGTGTAAATGAGATAGAAATGTGAATCTTTTATGACAAAGAAAATTCTTAAAAGGAGGGGGTAGAGAGAAAAGGGTAAGGGGAAAGAGAATGCTTGAATGCATAGCAAAGTATAACATTTTGATCATTATAACAATGAAATGAATCTTAAGTTTGAAGCATTAATATCATTTACAACATTTATGATCAAGAATGAATGTAAGTAGAGAAACTTTTGCATACCTGCAAATGGTACAAAATTTCATGGTTAAGTGGAAGCCTCCCATCAACATCAAGATCCAATTATCCATGTATCTATCTCAATCGAGCCTCTAAACCCTTAAGAGCTATCAATTTTTCCACTAACCTGTTATGCAAAAAAGTTAAATTTTAGAGTTATGTCACCACTAAAAACAAAAGAAACAGATCTTTGAAACCAAATCCACACATAACGCAATGTGGCATTCATACACAGCCATACAAACAAACTAAACTCAAAACATTGGAATAGAAACAACTTCAAATTATGATGCAGAGCATGGATTCAGGGTATAAAGAATCATTTTTTTGCCACCATAGTGAAAAGTTAGCACTTTCTTTCATCTTTGCATATTGGTTTGATGCTTCAAACGATGCATTTCTTATATTGAAAATTGCATTACCTTATTGAGCTTCTCTTTGTTTCGAGAATAGTTTAATATTATCTACTTAACAAGGCCAACAACGTGATGGTGGAAGCTCATTTGGCCCCTCCCCCCTCCCCCTCTCACATCACTCTCAATTCCCCATACCCAATCATATAACATTAATCATTCATTCATCCATTAATAACATATAACATTCATTCATTCATCCATTAATAAATATAATATTCATTCATTAACATATAACATTCATTAATTAACATATTCACATTCATTCATTAACATATAATATTCATTCTTTCAGTTTTTACATATTATAAAAATATGGTTGTCATGATATGATTACAATCACTTTTTTTTTTCTCTTTTTTAAAGCTCAAAAATATGAAGTGGAGTATCATTTTCTAAATCATATGTCCCCCCTTTAGTTGTTCTACCCCTTTGCTCGTGATCTTAATGTATGCCTAGTCATTTTCTCACAATGTCATGCTGCAAGGGGTGCTGCTACAATAACAAAGAAATGTTAAATTGATGTGTTTTATTATTATTGTTACAAGTATTTCATTAATTAAAATAACATTAGAGTGGTTCTCTTTACTTGATGGGTCCACATCATGTTCGTAAACTTCTATTATAGACTCATGCTCAACATGTTGAACACCCTCTAAATCCTGATCTATAGTTGAAACATGAAAGGTTACATTAATTAATACACCAATTGAAATTAAATATGTTTAAGAGAACATGAGAGTGGTCTTCTTTACCTAATGGGGCCACATCATGTTCTTGATCTTCTCTAGCCTGATCATGCTCAACACGTTGATCGCACTCTACATGCTCTAAAGTTGAAACACAAAAGGTTACATTAATTAATACACCAATTGCAATTAAATATGTTTAAAAGAACTTTAGAGTGGTCATCTTCACCTGATGGGGCCACATTATGTTCCTTATCTTCTCTAGTTTGATCATGCTCAACATGTTGATCACGCTCTACATCCTCTAAAGTACCAGGATGCACACCATGACCTTCATCTGCAGGTTGTGTTCCACCCTCACCAAGATGCATTCCAATGTCATGTGTAGTATTATCATTGCATGAATGTTTAAAACAAATAGGCATGTAATTACTTTATGGTGGAAATTAATATTGAATAGATTGCACAAGTATTCAATTTTAAATAAACTTTATTGAGTTTATTTACCTGTGTATCAGATGTAGTGGAAGATTATGTTTTCCAAGTCAAGACTCTTAGGCGTTTAGCCATGACTCCATAGCCTTGCTGGAAGACAATCTTCAGGTCCTCTTCTATGGGAACTCTGTTAAATTTAGAGCCCTACATTTTTGCATAAGATCATAAATTTTTCTTCTATAGTGTGATAAAACCAAAATTGTTTTCAATTTATTATTTGGATACAATATTTCATTTATTGATAATTACAATTCGTGTAGCTAATTTCATATAATCACTAGAGCCAAGTTTGTGCTAACAATATTTTTCTAGTCTTTCCTTTGTTGCCTTCGATGTGTCAGGAAATCGACGAAAAGTTTGAAATACATTAGATTATGTAAAAAGAAAGAGTAATAAATATATAATTACATTGTTGATAGTATCACATACCTTCCTTGCCCTGGTGGTGTCTTTCCTTTTTTTCTTTTCATCATTCTCCTTTCCATCCGACACCAGGTCCTTCCACTCCCTCTCCAGAATCATGGGGGGATGCTCGTACTTTTTGTTCTTCTCTAAATGTGACCTATATTGGTCCCTCACATACTTTAGATAGGTACCAATTTTCTTAAAGACCTTGGCTTGGTTGAATTTTTTATCACCGAAGAGCACAACTAAATGGTTAATGAGCTCATCTTTTAAATCTTGATTTTGGGCATTCCACCGTGTATGTATGGTGGGCCTGAAGAGCTCCAATGTAATATCACTTAGATGTTTATAAAAAACACCATTTCCTATAAAATGATCATGGAATCAATAGTCTAAAAAGAGCGATCAATAATCAAATTTCAATTGAATTATATATAATAATAATAAAAATATTTTAAAGTACCTGGGACCTTCTCTATCTTTATGGGAACGAAATCCCCAGTCACCAAACATGTGACTAGAAATGTTCCCATACTAGTAATACGGGAAGATCTAGGAAATGCTGCTAAAAATATCACCAGTACTAGTGGCCTCTGCATCCCCAGGTACATGTCCTGACGTATGTTTTGGCATGTGTTCACTGCTAGAGGGTGCACTAACGGATTCATACATGGTATGTGTTGCTGACATTTCAGATGACAATATAGGCATAGATGATGAGGTCAGATGATGTGATGTATGCGCAGGAAGATTAGGATGGACACTTGTACCAACCCTTACTCCTCAGAAAACACTTGTAGTACCCTGATCATGGCCAGAAGCATCATGAGGATGCAAAAAATATTGTAAAAACAACACATTTTAGTTCATGACATAAAAGAGTACAAAATATAAAACCATGAATGAACTTATGTTATAATTAAAGACCTCATGACAACTTGCAATTTTTGTGATCCCTTAGTCAATATTTTAACCCTCTCTCTTATCTCATTTGTTTGAGGCACTATGTATAACAACTTAAGGATTTCTTCATTGCATTTTTTTGGGGTCTTCCTTATCATATCAAGAGGGTTTGTTGAATAAGTGATGTCATCATCACATAATATTGATTGCACCTCCCTATGGATGCTCTCGTCTACTACTAGTGCCTTTCCCCAATTAATCAACTGCAACAAGAATATTAAAAAAACTATCAAAATTAACCCAATAAACTTATGAAAACAACATAATAATAAAACATTTTGCTTGTATCTAATTTGTACAATTATAATGAGGTAAACCTATCAGGTAGAAGCGATTGAAGATATATCACAATCTATGCTCAAAGCCGAAGCCTTCTCCATATGATCAATGTCCTGCTGTGACAAAAATTAAATATAAAAAAACATTACCGAAATGAAACCAATAGACATACGAAAAAAACATAAGAATAAAATGGTATATTGAAGTCATTAATTGGAGGTTGGGTAAAATGGTACATAGTACGTACCATCCCCATAGTAACTATGTTTTTAAATAAGCGATTCAAATTGTAATTGATTAGAAACTCTTCCCCTATAGTTATTGATTTTATCACACATACGAATACACGGTTTCCCTCGTGTACATTGAATATGCAATTGGGTTGCTTATTTGTTGACCCAGGTCGTGTACTATTTATAAACCCTGCAATATTCCTTGATGCTTTTTTCCTTCTGTCAATGTACATAGCCACTCCTTTATTTTGATCCTTATCTTTTAGTTGTATATAATTTGCTGACAATGCATACCTACGCATACGTCGTGTATATCGAACCAGTTGCATCCAATCTTTGTAACTATAACAGGGTCTAACATACTCCATCAATTCAATAACTTTTTCGTAACAAACCTTTATGTTGTCCATGCAAAATAGGACCAAACCATGTAATGACGATGGTGCTATGCGATATATCCTTTCGTTGACACAAAAATTAGTGTTTATTAGAGGAATTTCCTTGGGTACCCATAGTTTTTGTAGATATTTGTACCTCAAGGGCACCTCGACGTCGCCTATACTCTCATCATCATAAGAACATGACTCCCCTTCAACAAGAAAAAATTCCATGCATTTAAAAATTTTTCTTCTAATCTTTTGACCTCTAGTTGATCTCCTTCTTTTAGACATACTACATATCTTGCTTTCCTCCTCTCTTCCTGAATTTCCCTCACTCGAGGAAGACAGATCTGACAAATACCTATTTGGTGGTACCTACACTCATAAGGATGTTGGATGAAGTTCTTTCATGGTGATGTGATTCTAAGGTGACATTATGATTAATCTATCATTTCATAGCTAGAATTTCATAGGTTATAAGGTAATCAAGTCTTGATAGATTGCAAGCTATTGTTACTACTGTAGATGTCTAAATTTGGACACTTAATTTATCCAAATTCATCCCCTTTCGTCTTATTTTTGTTAATTAAGTAATACTGCTATTATTTAATTAATATCTTTAATTCTGCCAAATCCCTAAGGTATTTAATCAATAATACCTTATCTCTTTAATCCTCCTTCCATCAATTGAATTAAATAAATATTCCATTTATTTAATTCCCTTCATGTCATCCTCCATAATTTTTATCTTATCTTAATCCTTCTTCTAATCCATCATTAGGGATGTGCACATGCCTAATCCTTGATTAGGATGTGTCACATCCTCCAACTTTGCAAGTTGGCCTCTAATCTCTCTTAGCCACCTAACCCTCCTCTAATCCTTCACTAACTAGCCTAATCAACCTCTCAAGGAATTTTTAATTCCTTTTATTCTTCAAGGAATATTAAATTCCTTTTCTCTTCCCCATATCATTTATGACATGTGTCCTTGGTCAACCTTATTAAAGGCTTTCTCCTTTTACAAGGCATCTCCCTTCCCCATGTGAATTTTTAATTCACCTTTTAATCCCCAAGGCACCCAAAAGGAATTTTTAATTCCTTCACTTCTCACATGTCCACTTATTCTTTATTCTTTCCCATCTCCCCATGAGAATATTTGAGGAATTTTTAATTCCTCACATGTCCTCTCACCCACATGGGGACAAAGACCTCCTTTATGAGGAGATCTTGTCCAATCCCAAGGTACTTTGTACCCCCCTCCATGTCATGTACTTCTCCTTCCGCCTCATGTCCACTTCACCTTTTAGGGCTATCTCACATGCCACATGTCAAGATGTGAGGGGTTGTGAGTTCTCAACTCACCTTAGTCCTACATCTTGATATTTGGTGGCTCAATCTTGACCATCCATCTCCTCTAAGAATTCTCAAAATTCTTATAAATACCCCTTCTTTTCTCTCATTTTGGGGGAGATCATTTTGCTAGCCAAACTCTTGCAATTTTATTTCTCAATCTACACTTAGCCATTTTCATGTTTTCATCCACTTGCACTCATCCTCACAACATCATTTAGCTTGCATCTTGTGCCATCCAAGGAGCATACACATCAAAGATCGAAGGGCCAACCAAAGGATCGACTCGACGCAAGGTATAAGGTTCCATTTTGTTGCTTTCATCTTGTGTTGTTTCCAACTTAGGCTAATCTTGAGGTGTAGGTTGTTTTGGTGTTTATTCACACTCTTTTACTTGCTACTCATTTTCTAACGCTCACATTCGACCTATCACATTTCTGGCACACCCGGTGGGACCCACAAATGGGTCTCTTTCTTTCACATTTGTTGTTTTTTGCATTTTTGCAGGTCCAGGTTACAGAGTGGTGGACCTGTCCTGATAGAGTGGCGGATCTGTCCTGGAGTGGCGGACCTATCCTGGGGTGGTGGACCTGTCCTGACAGAGTGGTGGATCTATCTTGGAGTGGCAGACCTATCCTGGAGTGGTAGATCTGTCCTGCAGTGGTGGACCTGTCCTAATGCAGTGGCAGACCTGTCCTAGTGCAGTGGCGGACCTGTCCTAATGCAGTGGCGGATCTGTCCCTACAGAATGGCGGACCTGTCCTCCTGAAGGTAAAATTTCAAGTTTTTTTCAATTATCTTTTGATAAATTAGGCACATAGTTTAATTAAAGGGGTCAATAAACCTTGTTTGGCATGTTTGGGAAGGCTATTTGACGTATCCAATCCCCTTGTGCCATTTGGCGATCCTGGGTGATGAGAAATCGTAGCTTTCCAAGTCCTTTGAGTCACCCCTTTTTCATTTTCTTAGTGGGACCTGCTTGGGGATTTCATCACCCCAAGGGACGATTCCAACCACGCATATCGGCGGGGTATATAAAGGGGGGAGAGCGAAAGCTGTACCTCAATCCAACCACGTTGTAATTGGCGAAGCGTCGGGATGACGTGAAGAGTTGGTTCGAGCCTTTAGTATCTCGCTAAGATTCCCGACTCACGCTTGTAACGGGTTGGTGTTCACGGTTTGGGCCTCACATACCGTGCGTATATCGAGGACTCCTTAGCAACCATGTTCATCCTAGAGTAGAAGACTTTGTTGGCCATACCCACCTCTACTAATCTTAGGTTTGTGTTGTCTGAATTGTCTTTCTCATGCAAAACCAGTCATTATTAGTGTTTTGTATATTTTGGGTCCTTTGCTTTACCCATCCATCAAAACATCAAGACTAAACTTATCCTTTGGCGGACCTGTCCCTGTGTTGTGGCGGACCTGTCCTAGTGCAGTGGCGAACCTGTCCTTGTGCTGTGGTAGACCTGTCCTTGTGTTGTGGCAGACCTATCCCAGTTTAGTGGTGGACCTGTCCTAGTGCAATGGCGGACCTGTCCTAGTGTTGTGGCGGACCTATCCTTGTGCTATGGCGGACCTGTTCTAAGTGCAGTGGCGGACTTGTCCCTGTGTTGTGGTGGACCTATCCTAGTGCAATGGCAGACCTGTCCTAATCCTGTGGCGGACCTGTCCTTATGCTGTGGCGGACCTGTCCTTCTGCTCTTTCTTCCTGGGGTTGCCATTTCCACATTGTTTATCCGATTGACTTCGTTCAAAGGCAGTTCTTCTCAATTTTTTGTGCTCTTTCCAACGATATATACCACTTCATAATTTTGAGAAGTTTTTCGGGGCACCCTTTTCTTCACCATCTGCCTCCTCGAAGGGGGTATACCCTACCATTCTCTCCGTTTACTCATTCTGAGTAAACGTTTATCCATTTAACACATCCCTTCATCATTTCAAACTCTCGTTCTGTCATTTCGATCATCCGTTTACTCATTCCGAGGTAAACATTCATCCATTTGACACATCCTTTCATCATTTCAAACTCTCGTTCTATTATTCCGATCATCCATTTACTCGTTCCAAGTAAACATTCATCCATTCAACACATCTTTTCATCATTCAGAACTCGGGTTCTATCATTTTGATCATCATTTTCGTTAGTAAATGTTCATCCATTTCACATATCCTTTCATCATTCTGAACTCTCGTTCTATCATTTCGCTCATCCGTTTACTCGTTCTGAGTAAACGTTCATCCATTTAACATATCCTTTCATCATTCTGAACTCTCGTTCTATCATTTCGATCATCCGTTTACTCGTTCCGAGTAAACATTCATACATTTCACAGTCCCTTTCATCATTGTGAACCCTTGTTCTATCGTTCTGATCATTCATTTACTCTTTCCGAGTAATCGTTCATCCATCCCGATCAACCATTTTCTCATTTTGAGTATTTGGTCATCCATTTCTATCATCCATTTCTCCAATCAAATCATCGCTTTCCCCATCCAAATCCCCTGGACTTCGTCTCAGGCTATTATCCAAATTGACCGAAGTGTCTGATCTGATCATCATCATTAACATCCTCTTAGGATTGTCATCCATCCTAAGTTAATCATCATCATCGGCCCAATCAATCCATTTTCAATATCAAAGTGGATTCGGTGCCCCAATCATCCATTTATCCTTTAATCCAATCAATCAGTATCCTAAGTCATCTAAGATAATCTCTGAATAGGATTTGTAGTCTCTTTCGTCATCCATCAGTCGATCTTATCAATCAATCATCGATCGATCTTATCCAATCCAATCCAATCGCATTCCTATCCAATCGCATTCGACCCAATCAATCTACTTCCATCTCGAAGTAGATTTGGTGTCATAATCATCCTTTGATAAATCAATCCCATCCAATCATCCAATCATCCTAATCTGAGCTTTAATCCAATCCCGATCTGAGCTTGCCCTAAATCCTGATTTGAGCTTTAGTCCATTTCCATCCAAAATCTTTTGTCCATCCTCTTTATCCTTTCATCATCATGAATTCTTATCCTCCATCAATAGTGGTCAAGGGAAACCGTAATTACGTCGACGATGATAATGAAAGTCTTGTTGATCAAGAGGTATACGACATAGATCCCCTTGACACTATCATTGTTAGTAAGCTTTTTTCACCCACATTCCAAAATCCAATCACCCCATTGAGTTATCCCATCATGTCTTCATCTATTCCTAATCACACTCCTTATGCTACCTTTGACAAGGGATGTCCATCATATCTGTCATATCCTTCATCTACATCATCCCCTTATCCTAGTTTGCCGTCACAATACCCCTATCTTGATCCCCCATCCACATCCTCTTATCTCAATCCTTCATCCACATGCACCCACTACCCTAATCTCCCATACCAATCCGTTCAGCCTAATCCTACATTCACACCTTCCTATCCTAGTCAAACACACCCATCAGCTTACCCTAATCCAACATCTCCATCTCCCTATATTAATCCAACACCTACATCTTCCCATCCTAATCCACCATCCCAATACCTTTTATTACAACACGCCGCCCATATCTTCTACCAATGATCCACTGTTTATGTCATCCTATCCTAATTCCCCATGCCCATATCCTTACCTTAATCCTCCATCTAGTCTTAACCTTCCATCTAATCCTAGTCCACTAATCCATAAACCTTCATCCACTCCCACCTCGCCATCTTAGCCTAGTGTATTCAAGTTTCTCCAAGGACTTATAACAAAGGAGACATCTCCCACTCCACACATTGCAGTCGTGGAACCATGCCATCCCAACCCATCATCCATGGTCATTAGTGATGAGACCCTTCTCCATCCGACACCTATCATTGATGATACCATCACATCCTCTGAGTCCCCATCTCCTACCATCACATCCTCTGAATCCACTGAGTCCCCATCTCCTACCATCACATCCTATGAATCTATTGAATCCCCATCTCCTACCATCAAATCTACCAAATCCATTGAACACCCACCCCTTACTTCAAGAGCTGTTGAACCTATTGACGACACCCAAATCCAATCCACTTCTTCCACTCCTAGTATCCATTCCCAGGAATATTTTGAATCCTCCATCCTTCCATCTTCCCCACTTGAAGAGTCCCCCCATGACTCCATTATCATGCATCCTGCACACGATGAGTCATGCCAAGAGCCTGATCCAAAGCATGCCAACATATACCCTCCTCTAGATCAAGATCCTCCCATTCCATCCCATGATCCTCTTGACATTCAAGATTCTATCGCTCCATCTCCATCTCCATTGCATGAGCCTGCTACCATGAAATCAGATCCTATCATATCCCCTACTCCCTCTCCAGATACCACCAATCCAAATGCTGCTATCCCACCATCTCCTTCTCAGGATCCCCCATCATCACCTAAAAATGCTATCCCCACACCGCTTGCATATCCCCTTGGTACTCTCACATTCTTCCATGGTGGCCTCCTTGCAGAAGAAAAACATAGTGTATATACCACCCATCATCCCCAACCTGATAATGGACTCGCATCATGTTTTCAGAATAACAAAAATCCTATCATGGATCGAATGCTCAAGAAAATGAACTATCAAGGAAAAGGTCTAGGCCTTCACAAGCAAGGTATTTTAGAGCCCATCCAAGTCAAAGAACAAATCTGCATGCAAGGTCTTGGATCTATTCCCCAAGACTCACAATCTAAACACGTTGGTACAACCTCTAGACATCCTCAACGAGCCTTTTTGAAAAGAAATGTTGGCTCTTCCCATTGCTCCACCAAATCATATCTGCCATCCCTCCTCCTCTATCGTATCACCTCAAAACAACCGTCCATATTCCTCCTTCATCCACTCCATCCATTTTGAGTCCTTACATCCCTCCATCCACAATCTCCCATCCTTCATCTACTGCATCCATCTTGGGTTCTTATGTCCCTCCACCCACTCTATCCATCTTGAGTCTGTATATCCCAAGATTAACTCCTCCATCTCATTCGCTCATCCATCCAACACCTATCCATGTCATCCATCATAAACATCCCTCTCACATGTCCCATAATCAGGATCAACAAAGGAACATACCTAAACATCCCCCATCTACACATAATCCCCATAATCCTACCTCCATTGCTCCACATTGTCCATCCCCTCACACCCATCCCATTGCTAATAAATGCACTTTGGATGCTAACGTAAAAATGCATAAATCTAAACATCCACATGAATCCAACGCTTCATGTGTCCCCTCTAAAAGACATGGTAAAGAAAAGAAAAACAAAATCCCAAATCAAAATCAAATCTATAGCTCGCAAAGAGCCAGCAAAGCAAACATCAAAACCATGTGGATCCCAAAGAAAAAAGATGCAATGCCATCAAATGAAAAATCTGTAAGAACATCCAAAGTTGCTAATCCAAAAGCTAATTATACACCCCTTTCGTCTCCTAAGTCTGTTTTGGGTCCCTATGTCCCCAACTTCACTATCCCATCTCCTCCATTATCCCCACATTCTCCATCCATCAATCCTCTTATCTTTTCACATCCATCACCATATGTGCCAATGTTGGTCCTAAACTCACCACCCCATCACACATCCACCCCATCATTCTATCCATACCCCTTTCCAGCATCCCATTCATTACCCTACATATCTCCCCCATCAAATCCCTCTAATTCATCCTCTTACATAATCTATTTATCCTTATAAGGTTGTACCAACATCTAACAGTCAGTTTGAACATGAGTTCTTAATACTTTGTATAGAACTTGATGCTTGAGTCCATCCATATCCTTATCGCATGTCTTATAAATCCACTTATTCGCCTCCCTATCCTTATCCATCTCCTTCTGCATGCTCTGCAAAAAGTCAAAAACATCAAAAAATCAAAAATCCAAAAAAAGTCAAAAAATCAAAATAAAAAAAAATCAAAATCAAAATCAAAAATCAAAAAATAAAATAGTAATGAGAAATAATCCGTCCAATGGTGAAAACTTGGCAAACAAGCGCCTTGGATAAGTACCATGGTGAAAACCTGGCAAACATGCATCATGCGTAAATCCTTATCTGCACTTGGGGGCAGCTTCTTGATGTGCATTCCCTCCATCCGCTATGCTTCCTACTATGCTTTTGACTATGCACCCATCTTCTTGCTATACATCATTTTCATCCATCCCCTCCACCCTATCGAGCTTACACATCTTGTTTGTCATATCTCATTTATCACAATCCTTCCATCCTCCTTGTGATCTTGATAACAATGGGGCAAACATATAAGCATGCTTTGGACACCTCTTAGCATACATTCCCCTCACCTGCACACTATCCTAATCCTCATTCACACTCGTCTATCTTCCTTATCCACCCGTCATGCTACCCTCCATCTCCCTTCCTTATCCATGCATCCTATCTTCATCCATCTCACTCTTTTATACTCCCATCCATTTGTATTGCATCCCTCATGCCTACTTGCACATGACATATCTAGAGTGGGGGCATCTATCTTCCTTTGTGATATAGTCCTTGGAGACATCATTCATTCCATAAAAGCAATCCCTTCCATTTCCCTATCCTTATCTCCTTATCGATATATCCATCTCCCCATCCTTATCTTCCCATCCCTCCACACAATCCTTTTAACCTCCCTATCCTTATCCCCCTACCTATCCACCCAAACAATCATTTTCTTCCCCCCATCCTCTACCCTCATCCCATCTCTTAATCCCTTGTCATTGGTATCTAGCTATAGCATACTATCTCATCATTCATCATCTCATCATTCAGCTATCCGTCATGCCATCCTCCTGCTTCATCTTTGATGATTGGGATAACTATCCCATCCCTGAGCTTCGTCACCATCCTCCAATCCAATCCAACAGTTCTATCTTGTCTCATCGTGTCGGTCCAATCATTTTATCCCCTTATCTAGGGTTATCTCATCATCTTTCATCCATCACTTATCTTTGGCCTTCTGTCAAACTACGTTTCCCCTGCGCTTTCACGTAGGCAAGGTCGATCATTTGATCCACCCCCGGGGTTCCATCCATCATCGATCTATATTGTCCACTTTTCTCCTGTTCTCCATCCTATCTTGGTCATCCATCAAAATCTCCATCATGGTCCGTCGTTAACCTTTTATCGAACTACAAGGGCTCTGCGCTTCCACGTAGGCAAGGCTAATCTTTGATCGGCCCCCGAGCCCCTAGGTTGCTAGGATGTGTTAGTCTCCTATCTTGTGTCATGTCTCTTGTGTCACATCATCAAGCTACGCCCTTATCTAGCTGGATCTTAACAAATGAGATCCACTTGTATCATCAAATCCAATCAGTTCTGAATATCTTGCGTCATATCAATCTTTTAATTTAGTATCCATCATTGGTCTCAACAGGATGCATCCTTCCTAACATACCTCATCAATCCCATCCATCCCCTTGATTGATCCTATGGCAAAGGAAACTTGAAATTAATTGTGATCTTTTGATTCTTTTGGCTTTTGTTTATCATTTGAGCTCCCTATCATCACTTGTCATGGTCACCTTGATCCATCATATCATGGTGTGCTTTGACTAGTCAACATAGGGGTGTATCTTGATCTTTTCTGTCTTCTCGGTTGTCCCACGTAGTACCCACCAAGATCCCTGAGGTCTTGTGTTATGTTGGGGCATCCTTGTGTGCTTGTGGCTATCCCAATACCTGGCCCAACCAAGGTCATCATGACTTTGGGGTGTTGGGATAGCCTTCTTGTTTGTTATGTTTGTTTTATGCATTAGACACTAATCTGCATTGGTTCTTCATACCTTGGCATCTTGTGTCTTATGCTATAGCAAAAATCAGTGCTCCAACGATGGAAAATTGCATTTGGATTTCATTTCCTCTTCATCCTCTTGTCTATCAAAATCCCCCCCATCCATTCATCCTTCATCACGCTCCCCTCCCAATCTTCCATCACATTGCATCATCTTCTTCAACTCCCCTTGCATCATCTCATCCATTTTGAGAGCCCACCCGTGTTCTCTTGACCCCGCATGTCCTCTCGAGGGGGCATCCTTCATCCCTAACTTTCATCTTTGCCCCCATCATCTTCCTTCCTACTCATTTCTTTGAATGACTGGGGCATCTTTTCCAATCTAACCATCTTCTTCTAAGTTCTATGTTTTAATATTCTTTGAAATGATGCTACTTCGTAACACCATTTCAAAGAGGGGCAAAATGTAGATGTCTAAATTTGGACACTTAATTTATCCAAATTCATCCCTTTTCATCTTATTTTCTTTAATTAAGTAATACTGCTATTATTTAATTAATATCTTTAATTCTGCCAAATCCCTAAGGTATTTAATCAATAATACCTTATCTCTTTAATCCTCCTTCCATCAATTGAATTAAATAAATATTCCATTTATTTAATTCCTTCATCCATCCTCCACAATTTTTATCTTATCTAATCCTTCTTCTAATCCCATCATTAGGCTAATCCTTGATTAGGATGTGTCACATCCTCCAACTTTTGCAAGTTGGCCTCTAATCTCTCTTAGCCACCTAACCATCCTCTAATCCTTCATTAACTAGCCTAATCAACCTCTCAAGGAATTTTTAATTCCTTTTATTCTTTCAAGGAATATTAAATTCCTTTTCTCTTCCCCATATCATTTATGACATGTGTCCTTGGTCAACCTTATTAAAGGCTTTCTCCTTTTTGACAAGGCATCTTCCTTCCCATGTGAATTTTAATTCACCTTTTAATCCCAAAGGCACCCAAAAGGAATTTTTAATTCCTTCACTTCTTCCCACATGTCCTTCACTTATTCTTTATTCTTTCCCATCTCCCCATGAGAATATTTGAGGAATTTTTAATTCCTCACATGTCCTCTCACCCACATGGGGACAAAGACCTCCTTTATGAGGAGATCTTGTCCAATCCCAAGGTACTTTGTACCCCCCTCCATGTCATGTACTTCTCCTTCCACCTCATGTCCACTTCACCTTTTAGGGCTATCTCACATGCTACATGTCAAGATGTGAGGGGTTGTGAGTTCTCAACTCACCTTAGCCCTACATCTTGATATTTGGTGGCTCAATCTTGACCATCCATCTCCTCTAAGAATTCTCAAAATTCCTATAAATACCCCCTCTTTTCTCTCATTTTGGGGGAGATCATTTTGCTAGCCAAACTTTTGCAATTTTATTTGTCAATCTACACTTAGCCATTTTCATATTTTTATCCACTTGCACTCATCCTCACAACATCATTTAGCTTGCATCTTGTGCCATCCAAGGAGCATACACATCAAAGATCGAAGGGCCAACCAAAGGATCGACTCGACGCAAGGTATAAGGTTCCATTTTGTTGCTTTCATCTTGTATTGTTTCCAACTTAGGCTAATCTTGAGGTGTAGGTTGTTTTGGTGTTTATTCGCACTCTTTTACTTGCTACTCATTTTCTAACGCTCACATTCGACCTATCACAACTACCATCCAAATGTGTCCATCACAAATCAAATCTACTTAATGTTTTAACTCCCAAACTTTGTAACAAGTGTTAAATGTGACTATGGTCCACCAGTTACACAACCAAAGCATCAAATGTATTCTCTAATTGTAATCAAAGGAATTTTTCTCTTCATTCAATTAAATAAACTTGAAGGGAAACACCACCAAGTGGTTTATTAGACACCTACATGACTAAAAATAGCAGAAAATTTACATTTAATTTTCATATGTCTAAGTGGTTAACGTGGAGGGAGTGTGTACTAGACCTAGCTAAGTCATCATAAGTTTATGCTTTGGAAATTTTTTTTTTTTAAGTTATCTTAAATATTCCTGTGTCTAATTGCTAGGAGACTTTTGGTATGTTTTAAGGTAGAATGATTGATGGAAAAGCCTAAAGATCCATTCTCCATGGTATCCAGGTACACATAGCAGCGGTCTTCTCTTATACAATTGGACATGATTTAAATAACTTAGCTAGGAATTATTCATTTAACCTAAGGTTTTCTCATAATGCCATCATTGGAAAAGCATGATCAAATTCTTCTATTATGAAGAATTGGTCTATGTGCCTCTAGTAATCACTATAAATGTTTGTAAGGATAAAATGACTAATTGCATCAGGTAGGAGAGAATCAACTTTGAGTTCTTCAAAGATTATATTCCTCTATTCATAATTTTTAAGGGTGTGTGGAGGAGGTTATCATTACCAAGAAGGGAGGAGACCTTTCCTTGTGATGGAACTTCAAAAATTTTCTCTTTGCATTCCATTTTTATCTTGCCTTATGTCTTTGGTCATCTATGGTGTTTGGGAAGAGCCTAAGGTTGGGGTTTTACCTTTGTCTGCATGTAAAACCCTAGTGTTTATCTTACGTCTTGGGTGGGATCCTTTGGGCCGTTACTTTTTGGAATATCACAAGGATGTCCAATTGGCTGGTGACACATGTGCTTTCTGGTCCGATGCTTGTTTGTTCCTTCTTTTTCTATAAGAAGGATTTCAAGGCCAGAAGTACGGGTTATCAAGTTAAATATTTTTGGTTGAGTCTAGATGAAGTTGCAAAGAAAATTGTAAAGTCTAATGGTTTTAGGGAAAATACAATTTAAGTTTTGAGTCATTCTATAGTAGGTTTTGAATTCATGGGGATTTGATGTTTTATGAAAATACTGGAATTTGAATTGATATGATTAATTCAAACTCATGTCTCTCCATTGTACAAGCATATCTAAATTTTGAATAAAATGATCAAGGGTTGTTTCGTTCATCTCACTGTTGTGGTGTGTATGATTCTTGTTTTAGCTTTAATTAAAGGAATTAATTAAAATGCTTGAATGGGATTGTAAGTGGATATGTTTTGTATAAGGATTTGATAAGTAGTATTGGGTTAGAATACATATTGATGAGATTGTAAGGCAATGTTATCAAGGATCTTATATGTTATGCGTTAAATTTGTCATGGACCCTTAGATTCTTATAAATTTGACTCCTCCAATGGATATATGGCACTGATCTAAGTTGTACTTATTCGTATGGTTTAGTATTTATTTTTCTTTACCTAGAGCTTGCTACAAATTGCAAATCAATTAATATCTTATACTGTGAAATGTTGTTGTAGTTATCTCATGCTCCAAATAGTTGATATTATTGATAAACAACCAATTCTATTCGATACTATCCTATTATGTTGAGATATTAAATGAGATTATCTATTGTTGTTAATGTTGTTTATGATGATGGTGGAGAGGTTGTAAATGCATTAAGGGATCACCCACCCGGGTCTTACAGAGCCCAAAGTGTAGGAGGTCTTTAAAATCCTCGTCAGTTGGTCTAGGTCATTCAAGCTAACCTTTATTGGAATTGGAAATTCCATAGGTGGATTAGAAGATCAACTTTCTTACCATAAAAATAGCCAGTACCTTGCATATGTTTGTGGTGGAGGTATTAAAGAAGAATTGTGTGCCTCTATTTCCATTCATTAGATCTACCTTAGCCTAGCATATACTTGGGCTAAGTCTACAATTGCTTCAGACTCATGTGATGAAGGCTATGTGTGATGAAATCCTAGACCTCAACCAAGATGTGGGTAGATTATGGGAGTTTTCAAGACCTGAGGCTGAAATGATAAAAATGTGAAATACTAAGCTATTTTATTTTTGTCTTATCTTATACCATTTTATGAGAATGGGGTGCCAATGTATGAGAAGATCTTGGAAACTAGGCATGAAAATTGCAGGTTAAAGAGAATGGGGTGCCAAACTTATGAGTACTCATTGCCCTTGGTGTTGATTTTCCTGAGTTCCCTCAACCTGGGTCCTCAATCTTTGGTATTGACCTTGTTTCCACTCCTCCAAGCTCTTCCTCGATTTGATATTGACCTTGTTTTCACCCCTCCAAACTCTTCTTGACACTAGTATTAACCTTGTTTTAACTCCAAACTCTTCCTCGATCTTGGCATTGACCTTGTTTCACTACTCCAAACTCTTCCTCGATTTGGTATTGACCTTTCACTTCTCCAATTTGACGAGCTACAATGCGGTTTCATTAGGTTTTACGTATGTTAATTAAATTGAAAATTTTGGCACCATTTAGCTAGGTTTTAATATTCTACAATATAGTTAAGTATATATTAGCTATATTTTACATAATATAATATATAATTATATTATTTAAAAAAATTATTAAATACGTATACAATTATTATAATTAATAATTAATAATAAGTATATTTTTATATAATACAAAATATAATTAATATAATGTAATACATATTAATATGAGAGAGAAACTAAATTTTGATTGATTGTTTCATGTCAACAATCCAAGGATGGCATGTGTCCTTGGGGAGTTATGCTCAAGGTAGCATGCCATTTGATTAAAGATATGATAATTCTCCTTTAAGACCTCTTCAATGTACCCATTTCACACTTAAGGAGACAACGATAAATATAGGGAAGAAAATAGAGAGAGAGAGGGAGATAATGACAAACATACAAATAGAGAGAGGTAGAGAGATAAAGAGATAAGGATGAATAGATAGAGATATAGGGAGAGTGATTCATATATCTCTCCCTATTGCTCTCTATATCTCTATATCTCCCACTATCTATGTCACTCCCTCTTCCCCCCTCTATCTATTAAGCTATCTCTCCCTCTCCCCCCTTTCTCTCTCATTCACTCCATCTCTCCCTCCATCTCTCCTACTCTATATCTCTATCTCTATTTCTCTTTTTATCTCCCTCTCACTCCTCTCTCTATCTCTTTCTACTATATCCCTTTCTCTTCGTCCCGCTCTCTGTCTCTCACCATATCTCCCTCCCTATCCCCCTATCCTCTACTCTCTATCTCCACCTCTCTTACTTTCCCTTCCCATATATCTCCATCTCTCTTTCTCTTCCCATATATCTCTATCTCTCTCTCTTTCTCTCCCCATCTATCTTTATCTCCCCATATATTAACTAGGAAACCATGCAAGCATATAATAGTATATGTTGGTAAAACTATAATAGTGTTTTATTAAACTATAAGTAACACTTATCTTTCTAATGTCAAGCCTTCTTATAAAAATAATGTTTTATTAAACTATAAGTAGATTATTGTCACCACTCTTCATTCAACATGAAATGCCAAATGTAGCAGTATTTTTGTTGCTTTTGTCAAGTTTCATTAACCAAGCTATTTACTAATTTGAATAAAGTTGTGTTATGACCCTTCATCTCTTTAAAATAATTAGATAATATTAGTGATAACAGGAAGGGGAGAAAACTAAACTCCATTTTTTGTAGTTTTTACATTGGAATAAAAATCATATTTAATTTCATGCCAATATACTTCTTTCATAAAGATATTTGTTTGAAATAAGTGCTTCATAACCCATCTAATCAAATCATAATTAACCTATTAAAAAGGCAATAGGAATTTCCTAAAGAAAAGAACACTTGACCCAATCATAAGTGTATGGCATTCAAAGAAAGGAGTGATCCACCTTAGCAATAAAAAATACCTGATTTAGACCTAGGTATGTGTAGGATCATGATGGGCCAAAAAGTGGCAACATGAAAAAAGTAGCGTTTTGAACTCGCCAAAAAACGTGAAAAATCCGAGCTGACTTTTTCTTTTAGTTGGGTGTCAGTACGTTGCTCCATAGAAATTTCCAAGCCAAAGTACTACAAATCAAATATCTGATTTGTTTTGGATATCCAATTCGTGTCTAATATATAATTTGAAAAATATTTTAAAATGTAATATTTTGGTGCTATAAATCAGATATCCAATCTAAATAGGATATCCAATTTTTGCACACATATACGCAAGAGTAATTAGGAGGTGGAGG
>VDFB02381767.1:158038-176088 GCA_007258455.2 Sequoia sempervirens | reverse complement strand
GAGAGAGAGAGAGGGTAGAGGGTTTAAGGGTTTGAGGTTTAAGGGTTAAGGGTTAATGTTTTAGGGTTTAGGGTTATGGGGAGTGATGGAACTGATGGAGCTTTAAAGTTTTATCCTGCCTTATGTCTCTAGTCATCCATGGTGTTTGGGAAAAGCATAAAGTTGGGGTTTTACCTTTGTCTTCTAGTAAAACCCTAGTATTATCTTATCTTATGCCTTAGGAAGGATCTATTCGACTGTTACTTTTTGGAAGGTTTTAAAAAATCTTAAGTCCCATCACTTCGTCTAGGTCTGGCCCTCTTGTGTTTTATTATTTTATTTCTTTCGCTTGAATTTATTTCTCCTAAGTCTTGGATGGTCTCGTGCTCCCTTGTTTGAGTGACAACTTATGTCATTGTTTATCGTTGGCCTAGTGATGTCCCCTTATTCCTTTAATAAATTTTTTTATTTTGTAGAGGGACAAGTTTGCATGACCCTTAATCAATCAACGTTTGATCTCAGGCATTCCCTTCCATCCCACAATGACCCCACCACACTATTTTGGTTGATCGCAATATCATAGGCATGCACCACGTGTCTCATTTGGTGAAGCCAAAGGAATGATGGAAATCCTTTGGTAAATTAATCCAACTTTAATACATTATGTAGTGGGTTACTAAAGCATTTGTGACATGCACATGTTTCAAATCAGCGGAGGTGTTGTGACCTCAGTAGGGAAGATGCTCGATGGTTAATGACAAAGCTAGTGACTGTGTTAGATGAACTGGATTGTCGATGGTTGAAGATCAATGGTTTCCCGCCATCGCGTGATCAGAAGTTGCAAGGTCTTTATCGATCACAATATCGCAGGCAAGCACCATGTGGATTTTTTTGGTAGCATATAGTATGGTGGGCCCCTTGTTACCATGATGGAGATTGTGTGAGGTTGATTTGAAAGTAGTCATTTGATGATCTGACTAAGGTAAAGGATCGACGACTAATATTTGAACCTACATCAAATAAGAATGGAGTCATTCCTGTAGCGCGCGAGTGGGATTTAATGGGGGAAATGACATCTATTGCCCTGGTTTGATTGAAATAAAGCAACTATTCTTTTGCTTTTGGTATCACAAAGCATTCAAAACATCTTTGTGGAGTAGTCGTGGAGCCGAGGATGAAGTCACATGCTATTACAAGAAGGATTTGGGTTTACGCAAGTGCAAAGCCATGAGTTCAATTTTTGTATCTCGTGGTTATTCTAAATTTGAATTTGGGGGAAATTTGTTGTGAGCCTATTGTAGGACTTATTGATAATTGTTTTAGGGCTATAGGTTAACTGAATTGTGGGAAATTACAAAGTTTTGTTCTATAATTTCATATTTTGTTTAGCCCTAGTCTATCTAAGGTTTGAGATAGCAAGGAAGCCTTAGTTTACTTAAGATGGCACCGAAAAAGTAGCACTCTGGCCAGATTGATTATTTAAGTAGAAACCTATATGATGACTTCCTAGATCAATTGCCCTTGTCAACAAATGATAGGAAGAAGGGATTGGTTTTGATGCAAGGAAAAAGCCTAGGGGAGGGATTAGTGTATAATTGTTCCAACATAGCCTGATGGAGCTTCAATTTTTTCTCCTTGTGTTCCTTTTTTGTCCTGTCTTATGTTACTGGTCTTTTATGGTGTTGGGAAAATCCTAAGGTTGGGGTTTTGTCTTTGTCTTCATGTTAAATCCTATTGTTTATCTTACACCTTGGGTGGGATCTATTTTGTTGTTACTTTTGGAGGGGTTTTAAAAATAACTTATTCCCCATCGTTTCATCTAGGCTAGGTCCTCTTGGTCTTATTGTTTTAATTCCTTCGCATGATTTTATTTTTCCTTAAGTCTTGGATGGCCCCATGCTTCATCATTTTAAAACAACTAATGTCATTGTTTATTGTCTGCCTATTGATGTCCCCTTGTTCTTTTAATAATTGTTTTATTTTGCAGGGGGACAAATTTGTGTGACCGTTGATCAATTATCATTTGATCTCAATCACTCCCTGCCATCCCACGATGACCCCACCACATTGCTTTGGTTGATTGCAATATCGCAAGAAAGTGCCACGTGTCTCATTTGGTGAAGCCGAAGGAACAATGAAATACTTTGGTAAATTAATTTTCCTTCAATACATTATGAAGTAGGTTACTAAATCATTTGTGAGATGCACATGTTTCAAATTAGCGGATATGTTATGATCTCGGTAGGGAAGATGCTCGATGGTTAATGGAAAAGTTGGCAACTATATTGAAAGAACAAGATTAACGATGATCAAGATCTACGGTTTCCCGCTATCGCGTGATCAAAAGTTGCAAGGTATTTACTAATCACGATATCGCGAGCAAACACCACATGGGTTTCCTTGGTAGCATATGGTATGGTGGGTCCTTATGGCCCTGTGGATGATTGTGTCAGTTGTTTTGAAGGCATCTATTCAATTATCTGAACAAAGTGAAGGATGGACGGCTAATATTTAAATTTGCATCAAATACGATTGGAGCCATTCATGCAACACACGAGCGAGCTTTAATGGAAAATGAGACACTTGCTGGCATGATTTGATCAAAATAAATATAATTCTCCTACTTTTATTGTATCATAAAGCATTCAAGTATCTTTGTGAAGTAGTCTTGAAGCTGAAGATGAAGTTAAGAATTGCTATAGCAAGAAGTTGGAGTTTCTGCAAACACAAAGCTGTGAGTTAATCTTTGCGTCTCCTGGTTATTTTAAACTTGAATTTGGGAAAATTTGTTGTGTGCTTTTCGTAGGGCTTGTTGCTAAATTTTTTAGGGCTATAGGTTAACTGAATTGTGAGAAATTGCAGGGTTTTATTCTGTAATTTCATATTTCTAGTTAGTCCTAGTTTTTTAAAGTTTGAAATTGTAAAGAGGCCCTAGTTTATCTAAGATGGCATCGCCAAAGCAACATTCTAGCCAAATTGATTATTTAAATAGGAACCTTTATGATGAATTCCTGGATCAATTGCCCTTGTCAACAAATGATAGGAAGAAGGTATTGGTTTTGATGCAAGGAAAAATCCTAGGGGAAGGGTTAGTATATAATTGTTCCAATATAACCGATGCTAGGGTTCCTCTCACAGGTTTGGAGATGTTCAAATTATGGTATGGACAGTGGAATTTTCCTCACCCCTTTTCAAATGGCGGGATGTATGATTTGGGGAAGATAGTGGTGCCAAATGTGTTCCCTGATGTAGACTTGCTTAGGGCAGTTGTTGCACGATATGACCCTGTCAAACTGGTAATCAGAGATAATGATAGAATGGTTGTTATGCATTAACAGAGAAGAATTCCAACAAGTTTTTGATTTGAGTGAGCCTAGTGTGTACTTGGTTCCGATCAATCTTGAGGAGATGAAGAAGGAATATGGGAAGTTGCAGTCACTTTTCAAAGCCAAGTTGCTCCCACCTCATTTGGCTAGGGCAAGAGGTTCAAGATTTCATATTAGCCCTAGTGACCAAGAACCTTTCAGATTAAACTATTTTGCAAATCATTTCTTGGCCACTTTTTATTCATTATGCTAGATTCTAGGTTTCAATCCTAGTACCGTGATGCCCATTGCTTACATGTTCATGGGGATGCAAATACAACACCCTGACTTCCTTGTAACTTATGATTTTGCTTCTTTGTTGACTGAAAGGATACATGAAGGGTTGTCAAAGTTGCAAAAAAATGATATAGGCACTCAATTCTTTTGTTATTCTTTGTTAATGTATATGTGCTTGTTCAAGAATACTGAATTTTTCTCTGAGAAGATGGAATTAAGGCAATTAGTTGATGGAGAAAGATTTCTAGTACAAATATGGGCTATAGATTTATCTTGTAATAAGGAAAGAACCAGTTATGTGCAATTTGATAATTTTGTGGTTCTAGATTGAGGGCCAGACTAATGGTGAATGTACCCAGGATTCTTGAGGAATTGCATGACTTCCTTAGACCAAAGGGGGGGAGGCCAGAATTGAAATTCTGCCATAACTGGGGTGACATTATTCCATACCCAGTTAGCATTATTTTGAGGGTGTATGGATTTCAAGGGACCCTTCATATATTACCATACAATGTGCCACCAAGAGTGGGGTTTGTAGAGGTTATGTGGTAGATTGGTTGTATCCATGAGGACAACCTTATTGGGAAGGGTAAAGGCACTTTTTTCCTAGATTATACAGTGGTATCAAATTTTGTATTTTCAAAAGGAGGCTGGGTGCACTTTGGAAAATTATTTGAAGATTACAATTTGAGGTGTGGTCCAAAGTGGCAACATGATCCTGAGGGTTTATTTTCCCTTTTCAGACAAAGAATAAAAGGTGGTAAGTTTGTGCATGAGTTAAACTTTCCTGAGGATTTGATTAGAAATGAATTTTACCTAAATAGGTAGGAGTTGAACAATGAGAAATGGATAGCTTATGATAAGCTATTAGATATTATGCACAAAATGGATCCATTGTTGGAGTTCAATCCACACCATAAGAAAATTAACTTTCTGATGGAGAACTTCAAAAAAATTATGGGCACCTTGAGGACCAAGAAGATAAACTTAGAATTGAATCTGGGTGTATAGGAACAGGGTGCCAGGCCAACTGAGACAAGGCCAACATACCAACCTATAGAAAGGTGGCCCATTTACAGGAGGACAAGGATGACATCAGTGATGAGAAGGAAGTGGATAGAAAAAGAAAACAAATAATGAAATCTCCTACACAACCAGGTCCAAAATTCAAAATGCCTAGGGCAATTAAAATCATTGATTTGGATCCATCACGTGAGGATAGTCCCTCATCACCACCATTTGAGCCAAGCCCTGAGAGGCAAAGAACTGATCAACACAAGAGGATTTGATGGATTAAATTGTTGCTACTGATCAGGATATGTAGATTGGTATACCTTCCCCTCCTAGGCCAACTGAGTTTGTTTTATCTGACTTGGATATGAAAGGTAAATATGTGCAAAATACAAGGATGGAAGCATGTAAAGAGTTTCTAGATGATGATGCATTTGTAAAAAATCTTGCCTTCTTGCAATTGGTATGGAGGATGAAATTTGAAGAATACCAGGATAAGTGTAAGAAGAGAAGAGAATTGAGGCCTGACAGGTCAAACCAGAAGAATGATGATAAAGTGAAAGCTGAATTAATGGATGAATTCAAAAACATCACTCCTGAGGAAGGAAGAATATTGGTAAGTCAGGCTAGTGTCTTGATTTTACCTAAATGGGACATTGCAGATGTTGTAGCTTTTAATTCTATTCTAAAGTCCAAGCATCCCTTGCAAGACTCTGAAGAAGAGGTCAAGGCAGCGTTGCAGGATTTTTCCTTCAGTGAAGAATATGAGACCATGGCAATTTGGGCATTGGCCCCTCAAGGGAAAAATCCAAATGTTACTGATATTAACCCAAATTTTAGAGGAGGGTTATTAATAAAGAGGGCTTCAGAGACCTCAACCATTGAGGCTACTAATTTAACTGTAAATGTGGCCAAATTGGCCCGAAAGATTGATGAAAGAGAGGAGGTTAAAAATAAAATTCTAATGGAGAAATATAATCTTTTAATTAAGGAGTATAGTAAGATACAACAAAGGAGTATTGAACTACAGTCTGAGGTGGATAGGTTAAGGTACAAATAGATTGGGGAAACATCAAGTGCTCCAAGGATCAGTACATTACCTTCTACATCAGGGTCAGTGCCTCCTGCTTCTCCTATTGTTTCCACACCAGGGTCTCCTAGTCAAAATCCTTCCCTCACCCCTTCTTTAGAACAAATTGATGAAGAGGTAGAATGCTCTATTGATCCTATGAAGAAGCAGCTAATGCATAAAATTGAAGAATTATAGGCATCATTGAAGGTAAGTGAGGAGGGATCCCTTTTAAATAAAAAGGAGATTGTTACTACTGTCTTAAGGTATTTGAATGAGAAAGTTGATAATAGATTATCATATATATATTCTTTATATTCTTTATTATTAGATGCAATAAAGAATATTGATAAGGATCAGGAGGTAGTTATACCATTAATTGAAAATTGGATCCCTAGGGCCAGTGATTTAGATATAATGTATAAGGCCTCAAGGTTTGATATGAATATTAGGCCCCAATCATTAAATCCTACTCAAGTGTTGGTTAAATCATTGCAAGGTTTTCAGACCTTACCAGATGACTTGAGTAGGAAGATTAAAGAGTTGGTGAAGAATTTTGATGATTGGGGTAACACATTGTTACCTGACATAATTGATGAGCAGGGGAATATTAAGTCACTCCAACAGTGGCAGGATCAAGCAAATTAGGTCATCAATGATCAAATTAAATAAATTTTTGATGACTCAAATTATGATTTGTTGGTGAGTTGTATGGACAAAATCATTGGCACTAGCTCATTTTTGGAATCTTTTGAAAGAGAGGAAAATTAGGTAGCAGTTAAATACACACCTTATAATGTCAAGGTGAATGAGGTAATTAACTTTGATTGGCCAACTGATGAAGAATACCAGAAATGGGTAAACAAATATTTAACTCAGGAAGAGTAAAAGGAGTGAGCTACTAGCAGTTGGAAAATCACCTATTGTAGTTACAATGGATTCCAGTTTTGTTTTTGGTGCCAGTCTGGGCGTGAGATTCTTGAGGTTTTTTGCTACTGCATTAACCATTCTTAGCGGGCACTACGAACAAGAAGATTCTTCAGGGTGATTGATGTTGTAACAATTTTTGGAATATCACCAGGTGTTTTAATTGGTTGGTGACATGTGTATTTTTTTGCTCGATACTTGTTTTCTCCTTCATTTTCTATAAGAAGGATTTCAAGGCGAGAAGTACAGGTTAGAAAGTTAGATATTTTTTGGTCGATTCTAGGTAGAGTTGCAGAGCAAATTGTAAATTTTTATGGTTTTAAGGAAAATGCAATTTAGATTTTGAGTCATTTTGTAGTAGGTTTTGAATTCATGGGGATTTGACGTTTTATGATAGTACTATTATTTGAATTGAAATGATTAATTCAAACTCATGTCTCTCCATTGTACATGCATATCTAAATTTTGAATAAGATAATCAAGGGTTGTCTCATTCATCTCATTGTTGTGGTGTGTATGATTTATGTTTTGGATTTAATTCAAGAAATTAATTAAAATTCTTGAATGGGATTGTAGGTGGATATGTTATGTATAAGGATTTTATAAGTAGTATTGGGTTAGAATACATGTTGATGAAATTGTAAAGAAATTTTCTCAAGGATCTTATATGTTATGTGTCAAATCTATCATAAACCCTTAGATGTTTATGAATTTGACTCCCTTAATGGATATATGGCACTGATCTAAGTTGTACTAATATGTATGGTTCATTATTTTGTTTTTCTTTACCTAGCACTTGCTACAAATTGCAAATCAATGACTATTTTACATTGTGGAATGTGTTGTAGTTATCTCATGCTCCAAATAGTTGATATTATTGATGAACAACCAATTCTATTCAGTATTATCCTATTATGTTGAGCTATTGAATGAGATTATCTGTTGTTGTTAATATTTTTTATGATAATGGTGCAGAGGTTGTAAATGCATTAAGGGATCACACTTTCGAGTCATGCTGAGCCCAAAGTGTAGGAGGTCTTTAAAATCCTCGTCAGTTGGTCTAGGTCCTTTGAGCTTCCCTTGATTAGAATTGGAAATTCCATAGGTAGATTAAAATACCAACCTAGTTACAATAAAAACAACCATCACTAGCCTTAACCCTTAACCCTCTATTTCTCTCCCACTCCCTCCCTCTCTCACTGAATCCCTCTATCTCTCTCCCCTCTACCCATAACCCTAAACCCTAAACTCTTAACCCTGAAACCCCAAAACCTTAAACCCTCTACCCTCTCTCTCTCAAGACTCTCCCTCCTACCCCCTCTCCCTCTCTTAGGTCTCTCTCTTACTCACTCTCTCTATCTCTCTCCCCTCTACCCTTAACCCCAAACCTTAAACCCTTAACCCTTAAACTCCCTGAAGCACTTAAACCCTCTACCCTCTATCTCTCTCCCACTCCCTCCCTCCCTCCCTCTCTATCAAGTCTCACCCTCCTACCACCTCTCCTCTCAAGTCTCTCTCTCTCAGTCATATCTTCATCCCCTCTACCCTTAACCATCTACCCTCTACCCTCTACCCTCTATCTCTCTCCCACTCCTTCCCTCTCTCTCTCTCACTGAATCCCTCTATGTCTCTCCCCTCTACCCATAACCCTAAATCCTAAACCCTTAAACTTAAACCCCAAACCCGTAAACCCTCTACCCTCTATCTCTTTGTCAAGTCTCTCCCTCCTACCCCTTCTCCCTCTCTTATATCTCTCTCTATCTCTCACTCACTCCATCTATGTGTCTCCCCTCTACCCTTAAACCCTAAACCCTTAACCCTTAACCCATAAACCTTAAACACTTAAACCCTCTACCCTCTACCCTTAACCCTTTCTCCCTCTATCTCCCACTCCCTCCTTCTCTCTCTCTCTGAAGTCTCTTCATCCTAGCACAACTCCCTCTCTCAGGTCTCTCTCTCCCTTCCTCCTCAACACCCTCTCCTTGCCCCTCTGGTCTCTCCACTAGGTCTCCTCTACCCATGTCCCTCCACCCTCTATCTCTCTCCCTCCTCCCTCTCTCTCAAGACTCTCCTCCTGCCTCTCCCTCTCTCAGGTCTCTCTCCTCCTCCTTTATCTCTCCCCCTCTGCTAACCTTAGGCAAACCCTTAATATGGAAATCCTCTACCTCTATGCTTAACCCTCTAGCCTCTATCTCTCTCCCGCTCCCTCCTCTCTCTCTCAAGACTCTCCCTCCTGCCCCTTCTCCCTCTCTTAGGTCTCTCTCTCTCCTCCTCCTCTATCTCTCTCCTTCTACGCTGGCACAAAACCCTAAACCATTAACCCGCCAAACCATCTACCCTCTATGTCTCTCCCTCCTCCCCTCCTCCCTCTCTCTCTCAAGTCCTCTATCTCTCTCCCCTCTACCTTTAACCCTAAACCCTAAACCATTAACCCTTAAACCATCTACCCTCTATCTCTCTCCCACTCCCTCCCTCTCTCTCTCACTGAATCCCTCTATCTCTCTCCCCTCTACCTGTTGGTTGTTTTTACTATAACCAGGTTGGTCTTCTAATTTACTTATGGAATTTCCAATTCCAATCAAGGGTAGCTTGAAGGACCTGGACCAACTGATGAGGATTTTAAAGACCTCCTACACTTTGGGCTCTACAAGACCTGGGAGGGTGATCCCTTAATGTGTTTACAACCTATGTACCATTATCATAAACGAAATTAACAACAATAGATAATATCATTTAAATAGCTCAACATAACAAGATAATACCAAATATAATTGGTTGTTCATCAATAATATCAACTATTTGGAGCATGAGATAACTAGAACACATTTTCACAGTATAAGATAGTCATTGATTTGCAATTGTAGAAATCTCTAGGTAAAGACAAAAAAATACTAAACCATAAGAATTAGTACAACTCATATCAGTGCCATATATCTATTGGGGGAGTCAAATTCATAAGCATTTAAGGGTTTATGACAAATTTAACACATAACATATAAGATCCTTGAGAACATTGCTTTACAATATCCTCAACATGTATCCTAACCCAATACTACTTATCAAATCCTCATAAAGAACATATCGACCTACAATCCCCATTTAAGATGTTTTGAATGCTTTTTGATACCAAAAGTAGAAGAATAGTTGTTTTATTTTGATCAAACCATGGCAGTAAATGTCATGTCTGCCATTAAAGCTTACTCACGCATTGCACGAAGGACTCTAATTGCATTTGATGCAGATTCAAATATCAGTCGTCGATCCTTCACCTTGGTCAGATCATCAGATGGCTTCCTTCAAAGAAAACTGAAATAGTCTCCATCGTGGCAATAATGGGCCCACCATACTACTCGTTGCCAAGGAGATCCACCTGGCACCCGCCCACGATATCACAATTAATAAAGACCTCACAATTTTTGATCATGCGATGGAAGGAAATCGTTGATCTCAACCATTGGCAATACTGTTCATTCAACACAGTCTCCAACCTTGTTATTAACCATCAATCACCTTTCTACCAAGATTATAAAATCTTCGTTGATTTAAAACACGTGCATCTTATAACTACTTTAGTAACCCACAACATAATGTATTAAAGATGCATTAAAGTATTTATCATTCCTTCGGCTTCACTAGATGAGACACATGGCGCTCGCCCGTGATATCATGATCAACAAAGATAGTGTGGTGGGGTCATCACAGGATGGCGGGGAATGACTGAGATCACATAATGATTGATCTACGACCACGTGAACTTGTCCCTCTGCAAAATAAAAACATTTATTAGGGGAGAGAGCCTAGTAGTCATGCGAGGTCCAATAGTCGCACACTCAATCATGATGATAATACCTAGTCTTACCACATATTTATACTATATATTGTAAATAAATAGTCCAAATGTAAATAAAGAAAAAATCAAATGTTGATAAAAAATGGACCCATACTTGAACACATGAGAACCTCTAAATGTTATATGAAAAAAACATAAATACATTCATGAAGAAGTGCAATAAGTATTTTTTTGTTTCAAATAAAATATCATAACTCTCCACTATAAGTATATCATTTAAAAAATAAAATTCTCATTTAATAAAATAAGACACTCATTTAAACAAGTATTGTTATCATAGTGAAAAAATATTGTTCTTATGTGTACAACAATTGGGGTAGCAATGTACAAGCATTGGATAATTTTATATTAATAGTTTGTCCTATCACAAATATAAAAGATGAGCACAATAAATAACATGTATTTTCCCATTAAATGTGAAGGATTTTCAAAAAGTTTTAGTGTTCAACTATTGGTCCATTTTTGTTCAATAGAAGTTGTATTTTAAATAATTATGTGTTGTTTTTATAACAACAAATAATTTTTTTGTGTTCAACTATTTGTCCATATGTGTTGAATATAAAAGGTAGAGATATCAAAGATTTATGGTTATCAATAAGTATTTGGTCCACTTAGGTTGTATATTAATTTTAATTTAAATAAAAATATGATATTCTACAAGAAACAAATGCTATTTTTTTGTTCAACTATTGGGGGTTCCATGATTAAGTTTTGGTTGAACCTTTAAAAAGTCAAATTTTAGACATTTCTCAAAAGATATGCCGATGTGGCAAGTTGCATGATGAGTCGCGCCTCCAAACATTAGTTATAGATAAATAAGAGACCAGTCTACATTTCAAAAAAAAAAATGAAAGTTCTACGATATTCCAGTCAATTGCTACATGCTGAGAAATTTAGAATGCACGACTACTGGGCCCTCTCCCCTAAAGGAATAAGAGGACATCACTAGGCCAATGACAAAAAATGGCATAAGTTGTTTTAACAAGGGAAAACAAGACTAACAAAAGACTTAGGAAAAATAAATTCAGGTGAAGGAAATAAAACGATAAAACAAAAGGGGGCCCAACCTAGATGAAGTGATGGGGCTTAAGTCATTTAAAAGCTTCCCAAAAAGTAACAGCCAAATAGATCCCATCCAAGGTGTAAGATGAACACTAGGGTTTTACATGAAGACGAAGGTAAAACCCCAACCTTAGGCTTTTCTCAAAAACCATAGATGACTAGAGACACAAGGCAGGATAAAATAGAACACAAAGATTTTTTTTTGAAGTTCCATCACTACCTATAACCCTAAACTCCTAAACTCCTAACCCCAACCTAAACTCCTCTACCCTCTCTCTCTCTCAAGTCTCTCTCCCTCCTACCCTCTCCCTTTCTCAGTATCTCTCTCCTCTCTCACTCTCTATCTCTCTCCCCTCTACTCCTAAACCCTAAACCCTTAACCCTTAAACCCTCTACCCCTCTAATGCTTAACCTCTACCCTATCTCAATCCCACTCCCTCCCTCTTTCCCTATCACTCTTAAGTCTCACCCTCCTACCCCATTTCCCTCTCTTAGGTCTCTCTCTCTCTCACACTCACTCTTATCTCCCTCCCCTCTACCCTTAACCCTCTACTCTCTATCTCCTCCCACTCCCACCCTCTCTCACTGAATCCCTCTATCTCTCTCCCCTCTACCCATAACCCTAAACCCTTAAACCCTCTACCGTTAACCCTATCTCCCTCTATCTCTTTCCCACTCCCTCCCTCACTATCTATCAAGTCTCCATCCTAGCACCACTCCCTCTCTCAGGTCTCTCCTGAATTTCCACCAATCACTCTTATCTCAAGTCTCTCCCTCCTACTCCCCCTCTCCCTCTCTCTTTGGTCTCTCACCTACCTATTCCCTCTATCTCTCTTCCCTCTACCCTTTAACCAAACCATAAGCTCTTACCCTTAAAACCATCTACCCTCTACCCTTAACCCTCCCTCTAGACCTCTTAAAATTGCCTCCCTCTCTCTCAAGTCTCCATCCTACCCTCTCCTCTCTCTCTCTTAGGTCTCACCACTAACTCCTATCTCTCTCCTTTAACTCCTTAACCCTATCCTCTACCCTTAACTCCTCCCTTCCTTTATCTCTCTCTCTGTCTCTCCTCCTAACCTAACTCTCTATTCCTCTCCCATTAACCCTTAACCATCTATCCTCTTCTACCCTTAACTCCCTCCCCTTCCTTTATCTCTCTCTCTCAAGTCTCTCCCTCCTCCTAGCACCACTCCTCTCTCAGGGTCTATCTCTACTCACCTTACCACTACCTCTATCTCAAGTCTCTCCCTCCTACCCCTTCTCCCTCTCTTAGGTCTTTCTCTCACTCACTCATTCCCTCTATCTCTCTCCCCTCCACCCTTAACCCTTAACCCTAAACCCTTAAACCATCTACCCTCTACCCTTAACCCTCTTGTTAACTATAAAATTTGAAATTTTTATAGTTCTCTGTACTCATGAAAGTTTTCCAAAGAGGCCCATATCATGAATATAAAATTGATGTATTTTGTTTTGTCGCCCATGTTCTAGTCAGTATTTACCATTTGGTCCCATAAAATTCACCTGACCCCAAGTATCTAAATATATAAATTCATATAAGCATGAGATGATATAGGTCTTCCCGACCCATAATTTATTTCATATTAACACATATTTTTCAGTGTATTGGCAAGAGGTTTTGAATTTCTTACCGATATAATTTTATCTGAGGATTCATATCAGCATGATGCAATTCACAATCTCAATGACAAAAGGATCCTATCGGCAAGACAACAGTCATCAGGGTGAGTCATATCAAGAACATATGTGTCTTATCGACTGAAGCACAAAGAACTATATCGGCCAGACTTGAGCCATCGAATTGAAGTCCCATAACATCCATCTAGTCTTGCCGATAAAGTGAAGGAGGATTTTGTTAATATGAGTTCATAGAGTCCTATCGACCCCCTATGTTACACCGACAAGATTGCATTTGTAAAGCCTTGGCAATACGTTTTGATCATCGGTGAGAATGGTTTCATCGGAGAGAGCTATGAGAGTCATGATGAGTGTTGTTCCATCAGAAAGAAAATAATTATGTCTCGGTGATCAAAAAATAGACCAAAGGAAATATCTCAGCAAGATACAAAGTAAGCAGAGGAACATCTTCCTGACTTACAAAGCCACAACAACATGTTTGCATCTATGGGATTTATAGCAATATCCTTGAGATTGAAGGGATAACTCTCAGGGAGACTCATAAACCTGGTGAAACTATGAGACATCTTAGCGATATATGATCTATTGATAGCAAAGATACAAGTGAATCAAAATAACTCTTGGTGAGACTCGAAGTGTTGGGGAAACTACAAGGTGTCTTAGCAAATGTTTTAATGAACGTTGGTAGAAGCCCTAATAGAAGGATCGCCCAAGATTTGAAAATTTCTCGCTGACAATATTACATGATGTGACAGTGAGAGTTTCAAAAAAAGACCTGCTACACTCGTGTTTCAGCTAAAACATTAATGGTGCCATGAAGCATAAGTAACTTCATGAATTAAGGAAAATTCAATTGAAAACACTATTGTGGAATTGATAGCAGAGAAAGCAGAAGGATGAATGAAGAACCAGGGCATTTTTTGACTCAAAAATTTCAAGCAAAATACAGTAAGTTCTTTGTGCCTTGACTTCTATAGTTTTGACTTTTGCAATTTTTGAAGAATGGAAGCCACTAATTCAGGAAAATTGAAGGGGATAAAACATGGGGAAAGTATTCAGTCTGGAGGGAAAAAATAGAAAACTAAAATTGAGCTCGAGGGAACTGAGCGGAAGCTAAGCCAAGATCTTATCAACCAATTACCTGGCTCTGGACCTAAATCCAAGCGATTTGTACAACTTAGGGTAGAAGTGGATAAACTAGATGACAAATGTAAGCTGATAGGAGATATTTGGACACCAATAAGAGGCTCTGAACTTTTTAGTTTTCATTACTATCGGAGAAATTGTTTTGAACCAGTATGTAATCCATGGAAGCTTAATCTGGGAAAGCTGGTCTGCCCTAATGTATTTGTCAATGTTGAATTGGTGAGATTGTTGGCTTCTCATTATAAGTCAAAACTCAAAGCCATTTGTGACCCATCCAGGAAATCATTGATACATATATCAGAAGATGCAATAGGAAAGGTTTTCAAATTGGAAGGGGTTTGCAATGAGAAAATCATATGTGAAGAATTAGAAAGGGAATTCGGGAGGATGGACACAATTTATAAAGGTTGGAGGTTGCCACTGCATAGAATTAGACAGGGTGGCAAACCAGTTCCACTAGAGGATAGTGATGGAACCCCCTTCCATGTTGACCCTTTTGAACCCTATATGAAGTATACTTATTTCTCAGTAGGCCAAGTATTGGGAATGGAAGTCCCAAAATATATGTCAATCGTGCCTATGATAATTTCAATAGATATTCAGTATCATAAATCTAGACCTTTTGATTATGCCTCATACATTTTTAAGGGGCTTGATTCTAGGATGATGGAAATGAAAAGTGGAGCCTCTATCTTACATCTTAGGCATTATTCATTGTTGATGCACATAGTGTTGTATTTTGGACAGGAGTTAAGGTTGTGGGCTCAAGAAATGAGAATTTCCCAATTTGATAAGGAAGGTATGTCATTACCTGTTCAATTATTGACTGTTGTTTGGGATAGCAGGTTTTGTAATTCTTGTTTCATACACTTTGAGGAGTATTTTGTAAAACCATTGTACAAATTCTATAATCATCCATGTGCTTATTCTCTATCTGATGAGATAAAGAGGTTTCTAAGGCCTACGGACTTCAATGGGCCAATTAATCACAATTGGGGGGATTGGTATTGTTTGGATGATGCTACCATGATTAGGGTTTATGGATTTGAAGATGCCCCATTCATTTTGCCTAAAACAGTCTCAAAAATAATTGCATACTTGGAAATTGTTAGGTAGATGAGCTTTTCCAGTGTTATGAATTTGAGCTCCTTTGGAAAATAGGATTTCATGCCCAATACGTTGTGCTTCGGTGATTTTACTATATTGGTGAAGGAAGGGTAAAATTTGATTCTTGATAAGCTACTTCAATACAACATGAAAAGAGGACCACCTAGAAAGTATTTTGATCCAAAAGGGTATATCAATTCTACTAGAAAAAAGATAAACTTTGGAGAACATCAACATATACCCTATCAGTTTGATGATATGATCAGGAACCTAGAAGCTGAAGAAGCAAAAATGGTGGTAGAAAAATATAATCAAGGGTTGCAAGATATAAAGTTGTTATCTTCTAGGGAAGAAGCATCTAAGGGTAATGTGCCACAGGGTCAATCCAATAAGATGTCAAGATTGAGAACTCAGGACTACACCTGCCCTGCCATGGAATTAAATGTGTAAGAGAGTATAGATACAAATGCAAGGCACGTGGAGTATAAGTAATTTGTATCAAATAATGAATTTATAAATTCTCCATAATTTAAAGCATTCTTGTATAAACAAAAAGGAAAAGAGATAAGAGAAATGGTTGATAATGTTACACCAAGTAATGAGGAACAACTATTGAAGGACCTAAAGATGAGTGTGCACAGAGAGATGGCGGGTATGACCCCTAAGAAGGGAAGAAGAATGTTAGAAAATGCTAGTGTTATGATCTTTCCAGGGATGGATCTCAATTCTGCATTAGTCTTTCATGGTTTTCTGAAGGACAGTAATGCTACACACAAGCTCATCCCAGATACTGAGACAAAAGTATATGCAGGGTCAAAATACAATCCAGATGAAGGGTCATTGATGATTTGGGCCTTGTATCCACCTCACAGGAAATCAGTTATCATTGATACTAAGAAATCATTTAGGCATGTTATGAATCTAAAGGTTGTGGAGGTTGATCCTGTGGCAACTGCAGAGATTGGAATCAATGTAGCAAAATTGAACAAAGCTCAAATACATATGTTAATCAAGGAAAGAGAAATGTACAAAATGAATAATGAGAGGATGTTGAGAGAAAATGACCGCTTGAAAGATTTGTTAGGAGTTACAATGAAGTCAACCAAGCTGCTCACTCATGGTGAAAGTTCACAAGCAAAAGATCATTGGGAAGGATCAAGTGCATATTCTCAAGGGAAATATGATGCACTTGTAGCAGTAATTAAGAAAAGACAAGCCAATCTAACAACTTGGTTGAATAATCTTTGGGGAACACACTCACATAACTTTGTTGCATTGTGAGAAGACGAAAGAATGGATGGTAGGATTCTGGAGAAGCTTCAAGAAATAAACTAGAGGGGTGTTTTTGATAATGTAGCAATTGAGGCTGCAAATCATCTTGTGAACAAGCACACATAACTCTTTCAAGAATTGCGAGGGGATGCTCAGGGATTAATTGATGCCACCAAAAAGGGATTGACTGCATTCTTCGATGATAGAGGAAATTAGAAGAAATGACTAGGTGGAAAGGTGAAAGTGAATCAATATTGCAAGAAATTTTGAAGATAGCTACCACAAAAGATACAACATTGGATGAAGCATGCTAACAAAATGAAAAGATGGTGAAAATGGAGATCACGATTCAAAATGAATTGGGAGATGTAGATACACATGAGCGGTGGGACTACTTGGACCACTTGTTGAAGATTCATTTATGGTTTAATAGAGCCTAATTACTTCTTTTTAATTATTTGTTGTTTTAACATAAGACATTTCTAAAAGGATGTGTCCTTTTGAGCAGTTGATGTGTAAATATCCATTTTTGGTAGAAAATAGCGAATATCGAATAGGAGAAAGATATAGTAGATCACAATGTTTTGCAATTATGAGACTATGATGCATGTTTGAAACTATGGAGATATCAATGAAAATTATTTAATGTAGTGGTGTATTTCTAGTATTAGTTATTTTTTGTGTTAATTGAAAGTATTACTGAAGTTGTCTCCAAGGTTGATGTTTTGTAGTTATTTAAATTGATATAACAAGCTTATATTCAGTTTATCGGTGCACACTTGTTGTATCTGTACAGTTGATTAATTGGTTCTTTCGAGAAAAGATTAAATCCTTTTAGTTGATCATAGTAATTAGCGAATCTCATTTGGATCATTAAGAAGAACTTGGTAATCATATTCTTGCATGTTTATACAAGTTATAAACTCAAATTTATTTTCCAAACAATTAGAGTATCTGCTAGAAAGAAGTTACTTATTTTAGATTTCTCATTTGACTCTGCATACCCAATAAGGCACTAGTCTATACATTTTCACCATTTAGGTTTCACTCATTTTTACATCTGTTAAATTGAACATATTAAGTTTTAGCCTTTATTTTGCTATACAATCTATACCAAAATAAAATTCATTTATCCACTCCCATTTTCCATTGTGGAATAATTATTTTAGGAAATAAACACAAACCAAGTCTACCTCATTCATATAGGTATACCTGCCTCGGTCTAGCAGCACTTGAAGAGAAGAAGGTCTAAACCATTTTGGCCTTGTCTATTACCCTGAAACATAACAAGAGATTGGAAACCTCTTGAGGCATTTCGCCTACATTTTTGAGAGCTAACACCTCCCTCCCTCTATCTCTCTCCCACTCC
>VDFB02381767.1:127063-156996 GCA_007258455.2 Sequoia sempervirens | reverse complement strand
TTAAAACCATCAAACTTTACAATTTGCTCTACAAATCTACCTAGACTCAACCAAAAAATATCTAACTTTCTAACTTGTACTTCTGGCCTTGAAATCCTTCTTATAGAAAATGAAGGAGCAAACAAGCATCAGGCCAAAAAGTACCTCTCATTTCACATGCTTTTCTTCACAAAACTCTTAAGGACAGTAGTTATACCTTCTTTATTTATCATCCTACGCCCTATTCATGCATCCTACAATTACAACAGTATCCATGGGGCCTCTTACACAAGCTATAGTAATCACAAAAGTGTAAGAGGCAGTTTATATCATGTTTGGACTACAAAACCCTGAAAAATAGGGTAAGCGGACTATATGCTAAGAAATGAAGCTTTCTAACTCAAATCAATGTCTTAAGCCCTTAAATCAGATTCAAATCAAAGCTAACATATATCTTCATGACCTAGAATTGATTTCACATTAAAATATGGCTGCATGTGACCATACAGTGCTGCATAATAGGAAAAATACAAAATTTTTGAAGAAAAACACAAATTTTCGAATGCCAAGAGCTTGTATTTCAAATCCTCAACCATAAACAACCATTACAATGATCACTTTATGCATTTTAAAGGCCCTTACACATCAACCACTAAAGTACCACCTCTACAATTGACTTTTTAATCTTTTATGATCACATGAAACATAAAACACACTAATTTCAAGGTTGTTAACATCACTATTGAAATGTTTTAATTTTTTGACCTTTCAAACATTAAAAAGTACATCATTAAATTAATTATGTAATGGCATAAAAATTAAAAACATCATGAATTAATTATGTAACCACATAAGTCAAATATAATTCTATCAATAAATTAATATCAAATAGATAATATAATTGTATAACTCATACATTTCAATGGCATTGATCTTCTTCTTCATCCACCTCTTTGTCTGTATCATCTGATCTATATTCGACATTGTAAGGATTAGTCATATCATCATCATCGTCATCAATATCAATTTCGATAATTTCATCATCCACACGAATATCATCTTCATGAACATGAACTCCTACATCATCATGAACTAGTTCCTCCTCTTCGACATAGTCGTCAGGGACATCATCAACTAACTATTGATCCTAATCATCATCTACATCATCTTCTAATTCTTCATTATCTTCTTCTTCCACCACATTATACTTTACCGGCCTTCCTCTTGGATCATGTCTAATAACAAATGACCAACCCAGTTTACCTAGAAAGGTCTCTGAGTAAAATACCTACTCACATTGGCTTGGAAGAACATAGGGCTCATTTCTAGCTCGCTCGATCAAACTTGTATTGACCATGGTAAATCCATTATCATGTTCAATAAAAATTCTCTCGAGATCATTTCCATTCAATCATAGCCTATACCATAGGATGATGAACAAAATTAATCTGAAGGACTTCAAGTCACACTCAAGTATATCATCCAAAATCCCATAGTATCAATTTTCTGAGACTTCTGGATGTATGTCGCTTCTAGATGAAACATTAGTCACTTGAAAGACTACAGTTATACTAAAATCACAAGCTTTCTTCATGTCATCCAACATTTTGATTCAATGTTTATGACCATTACACCACATAGCCTTGTGGTGTTTCACCTGCAATATGTCAAACATGTAAAAATTATTGCAATATCGTCAATTGATAAACATATTTTTTCTTGGTCGAATGTATGTAAAGAAAACAATCTCAACATATATATACATCAATATAATTAAAAATAATTAAATAATATGGGTGATTAATATATTTATACATACCTGTTTATCTCTTAAACTATATGCTAAATCAATTTCCCTTTGTGTAACTTTAGAATCTCCATTATGATGAGCTTCTTTAACCAATGAAGCCACACCTTCCCGTGTTAATGCACGATAAAATTGTTGACATTTTTTAATCCGTACCGTCATCCAATCAAGATTGTTTGCGATGTACAAATGTAGTGCATCCCACTCTCAACCAACTGTATCAAAAAAAATTTAAATTCACAAACGATGTATAATTAGTTAAACACCACAGTATACGACCTTAATTTATAATTGATGTATATTGAAGATTAAAAATTAAATAAACCATATGTAAAATGTATTCCAATTAATCTCCATGACCATCTTATAATTACTTCTTACTTTCCTCAATCTACCTTTCCCCATCAAGTACTCCCCTTTGAATTTGTTAATGGAGTTGGGATCCCAAATGCGATCTACATGGATCTTTGTTGCAAACTTAGGAAGATATTCACTAATATACACCATGGTCTGGTATACCATATATCCCTCCACCATAGAACCCCAGGATGTGCTCTTTGTCTAACCAAAGCCTTCAAAAATTTCAAGTGCCTCTCAACCACCCACATTGACCTTGTGTGTACAGGTCCACACAATTCAATCTCCTCAACTTGGTGTATGAGGTAGTGTTTTTGTGCATTGAAAAATATCGAAGGTAGACACTTTTGTATTTCACCCATTAGACGAGGAATTTTTCTCTTCCAATAATTTATATCTTCTTTATGGATTTCTTTAGATAACCATCTACAAGTGATTCAAGGTGCAAATATATTAACGAGATTTAACAAAAATATATAGTATATTACATAACAAGTAAAAAAAATGGCAATTATAAGATGTATACAACAAATTCAAAAAATATCGCTACTTACCTAATGTATTTTCCAAGATCATATATAACTTGCTTGACATTGTTGTCAAAGTTGTCTGGGAGAGATAGAGGTAGAACGTACTGCAACAATTATAAAATGATCTTTTCATTATTTTTCCAAAAGTAGTAAACACAATACACTAAAAAGTACATGCATTATACAAGTGTATATAATATACTAGAATAATTACCTTAATGAAGGTATGCAAATCATGCGTTTTCATCCCTGACCCAAATTCACCTTTCTTTGTTATTATATTGTTTATGTTCGCAACAAATCCTATGGGAAATCAAATTTTTCATATGAATTATTTTATAGCAATTCTTTGCTGCTCTATTAATAACCAAGGAAGGGAACTTTTATTAATTTGGTCTCCATCACTATTTAATTGAATGACATTTTTCATTGCATGATTGGTTTCCTGAATGTCACTACAAATTTTGACAATTTTTTCTTTACCATGCCTTCCATCCAATATTTTCCATAGCGTTTCTGTTATATTCTTTTTGATATGCATTGTCTCAAACAAATGTATAATTTGTAGCTTCTCATAGTAGGGCAACCTACTAAATTTTTTGGGATAACTTTTCAATCCCTGTGGAAGCTGACCATTAATGCCTTGACAACCGTCATGAAGCATATAAATTAACCAAATTAACAACAAAAATCATTGTCAATCGCAACATGAGTAAACACAACACAATATAAAAAAATAAATTCAAAAAATATCATATATGATAGATAAACAATTTGATCTGATGTATAACTTTGATAATTAATTCTATTATATTCCAACTTCCATAGGCGAGGTGTCATTCTTCGTGGTTTTGATGTAGTCTCTTTTTTCCTATTGAAAAGATGTTTTTCACTAGTTCGATACTTATGATTTCTATGGACACTACTGAATTTGACACCATTTTTCGACGGGCGTTCGTCGGTGGTTCAAAAAATCTTTGTCGGAGTAGAGACGAAATGACGAAAAAAAATTTGTCTCTATTTTTTCATCGTACATCCGATGACGAATTAAACGTCGAAATAACAATGCATATTTGTTGGTCATTGGCATCATAAAATGGCTCGGATGTTCATCGGAATATCGATGAAATGGGTATCAAAAGAATACTAGAAGTTTGGCACCAGTTCGACGAAATGGGAAAGTATCTACGATGAAGCCTTCATCGCAACTAAGCAACTTCGTTGGACCTTTTATGTGGTTCTTTGATGATGTTCATCAAAATTGCGATGAAAAGGGAAAGGAGTTACGACGAAGCCTTCGTCGCAGCTAAGCAACTTCGTCAAACCTTTTCTGTGATTCATCGGTATACTTCATCGCAATTACAATGAAATTGACAAGGAGTTACGACGAAGCCTTCGTCGCAGGTATAGAAACTTTTTTGGACCTTTTATGTGATTTTTTGGTATACTTCATCTCAATTATGATGAAATTGACAAGGAGTTACGACGAAGCCTTTGTCGTAGGTATAGAAACTTCGTCGGACATTTTCGATGATTCGTCTATTGCGTTCGTCAGAATTTTGACGAAACAATACAATTTAAAAAAAAAATACATTTGTTGAAATGTACCATCGGTGAGAGATCAAGCAAGTCACGTCCCTTCGTATTCAAATCTCGGGAAATTATTTTATTTGGTCATTTTCCATGTTTATTTTATTATTGATGCAGAGTGGTAGGGGAAGAAAATCTCTTAAGAGCTTTTCTCAAATACTCTTAGATAGACTCCTTAATACACCATACAACTAATGAGCAACTTAAGCACTATTTTAACTCCATGCACCAAAATGCAATCAAGAGGCTTGGAAATGACTTAGAATATCTTACATGGCTAAACTAATCCAACAAAGAAGACTTCTCACTTGGGAACACTCTTTCATCTATCGCTGCCATATTAGGCCTTGTAGACCTTGTAGCCCTATCTAATGGGAAAGTCAACATAAAATCTTTCTAATGACTGAAACTAGACCAAACTCACTGGTTTTTGACACTTGATACTATCCTCCACAAATGCTCAAAACCAAAATTTTTGACTCCAACACAAAAGGAAACAAATGACCTATTTTCTAACCATACTTGCATTGAAAAATGTCTTTTAGGCCTCCTTGTAGCGTTATAAAATAGGTCATTTTTTGCCTTTTGTGTTGGAGTAAAAACTTGTGGTTTTGAGGGTTTGTGGAGGATAGTATCAAGTGTCAAAAACTAGTGAGTTTGGTCTGGTTTCAGTCATTAGAAGGATTTTATGTTGACTGTCCCATTAGATAGGGCTACAAGGTCTACAAGGCCTAATATGGCAGCAATAGATGAAAAAGTGTTCCCAAGTGAGAAGTCTTGTTTGTTGGATTAGCTTAGCCATGTTAAGAGATTCTAAGTAATTTCCAAGCCTCCTGAATGCATTTGGGTGTGTGGAGTTAAAATAGTGCTTAAGTTGCTCATTAGTTGTATGGTGTATTAAGGAGTCTATCTAAGAGTATTTGAGAGAAGCTCTTAAGAGATTGTCTTCCCCTACCACTCTACATCAACAATCTACTGTAATCATCAAAATAGATGAAAAGTGCAAAGGAAAGAGCTAGCCGAGCTACATCTCTAGAGCCTAAAAAAAACACATGCAAGAAACATAAAAAAAAAGAACAAACTAGTATTTGGATGAATACAAAATGGTGCCTTCAACAAGTGATTCATATTCTTTCACACCTGACATAGGAAATTAAGAATATTTTAGTCTTCCTCTATGAAATTAACAATGAAACGAATCTTAAGTTTGAAGCATTAATATCATTTACAACATTTATGATCAAGAATGAATGTAAGTAGAGAAATTTTTGCATACCTATAGATGGTACAAAATTTCATGGTTAAGTCGAAGCCTCCCATCAACAACAAGATCCAAATATCTGTGTATCTATCTCAATCGAGCCTCTAAACCCTTCAGAGCTGTTATTTTTTCCACTAACTTGTTATGCACAAAAGTCAAATTTTAGAGTTATGTCATCGCTAAAAATAGAAGAAACGGAGATTTGAAACCAAATCCACACATAACACAATGTGGTATTCATACAAATCCATACAAATAAACTAAACTCATAACATTGGAATGGAAACAACTTCAAATTATGATGCAGAGCATGGATTCAGGGTATAAAGAATCATTTTTCTGCCACCATAGTGAAAATTTAGCACTTTCTTTCATCTTTGCATATTGGTTTGATGCTTCAAGCGATGCATTTCTTATATTGAAAAGTGCATTACCTTATTGAGCTTCTCTTTGTTTCGAGAATAGTTTAATATTCTCTACTTAACAGGGCCAACCATGTGATGGAAGCTCATTTGGCCCCTCTCCCCCTCCCAACCTCACATCACTCTCAATTCCCCATACCCAATCATATAACATTAATCATTCATTCATCCATTAATAACATATAACATTCATTCATTAACATATAACATTCATTAATTAACATATTCACATTCATTCATTAATACATAATATTCATTCTTTCAATTTTTACATATTATCAAAAATATGGTTGTCATGATATGATTACAATCACTTTTTTTTTGTTTCTTTTGAAAGCTACATAAAGCTGAAGTGGAGTATCATTTTCTAAATCAATATATGTCCCCCCTTTAGTTGTTCTGCCCTCTGCTCATGATCTTAATGTACGCCTAGTCGTTTTCTCATGATGTGGACGCTACCTCAAGGGGGGTCTGTTGCAATAAGAAAGAAATGTTAAATTGATATGTTTTATTACTATTGTTACAAGTATTTCATTAATTAAAAGAACATTAGAGTGGTTCTCTTTACCTGATGGGTCCACATCATGTTCCTCAACTTTTGTTATAGACTCATGCTCAACATGTTGAACACCCTCTAAATCCTGATCTGTAGTTGAAACACGAAATGTTACATTAATTAATACACCAATTGAAATTAAATATGTTTAAGAGAACATGAGAGTGGTCCTCTTTACCTGATGGGGCCACATCATGTTCCTGATCTTCTCTAGCCTGATCATGCTCAACACGTTGATGATGCTCTACATGCTCTAAAGTTGAAACACAAAAGGTTACATTAATTAATACACCAATTGCAATTAAATATGTTTAAAAGAACTTTAGAGTGGTCCTCTTTACCTGATGGGGCCACATCATGTTCCTGATCTTCTCTAGCCTGATCATACTCAACATGTTGATCACGCTTTTCATGCTCTAAAGTACCAGGATGCACACCATGACCTTCATCTGCAGGTTGTGCTCCACCCTCACCAAGTTGCATTCCAATGTCATGTGCAGTATTATCATTGCTTGAATGTTTAAAACAAATAGGCATGTAATTAATTTATGGTGGAAATTAATATTGAATAGATTGCACAAGTATTCAATTTTAAATAAGCTTTATTGAGTTTATTTACCTATGTGTCGGATGTAGTGGAAGGTTGTGTTTGCCCAGTCAAGACTCTTAGGCATTCAGCTACAGCTCCATAGCCTTGCTGGAAGGCAATCTTTAGATCATCTTCTGTGGGAGCTGTTGATGGTGTCAGGTTGACCCACAACATGTAGGTAAGATAAAATTAAAATATCTCACCTCTCTTGAAAAAGACAATCAGCAATCAAACTGATCACCTCTCAAGGTCTTTGATGTTGGTTCACAATTTTTTTGTTTCACGAAGTGGTCAATATGGTTGTAATGTTCAAGGGGTCTGCTGATGTTGAGCTTCTGGATTGTTATAAGATCAAACATATATTTAACCCTACTTTAACCGGTGGTTTTAAGAAACAGAAAAAGAGATAGACCAAGGTTTTTAAACTGAAAATAATGTTGATTCATCCAACTAATCAGACTCGTTACCTTCCAAGGAATTCCTAAACTAAAACTACAGAATAAAGTTAACTTGTAATTAATACAAAGTTTCATTCATTCATAGTGCAAACTTTAACAGTAGATTGCAAATCAACATTTAAACAAAACATAAGAGAAGATTTCATTCCTTGAAAGCTTTCCAAATCAAATAATTAATCCAAGATAAATACCATTCTCGAGCACAATATGAAGTAGATGTAAATCTGGCTACTTCTACTGTCGGTGAATTAAATAAGCAGCATTTACAAATCTGGAAAGATCACCAGTGTACAGAAAACCCATGTCTTCAAATTATCTCTATCTATACTAAGAAAGTCTGGAAGATACATTACTTCCTCTTCCTATTGAACTAAAAATGCCTAACTTTCTATAAAACCCTAGCTTGCTAATTCTTAACTACTAATTTCTAACCTATCAAATAAAAAAGGGGTCCTTTTTTACAAAGAGGCAAAATGCCATATATACAAAACATGCCAAAAATGAGTCGGCCTCGTTTTAGGGTTTACAAAATAAGTCGGTTATAGAAGGGTCAGCCCTAGAAGAATTTGGGACAAAGTCAATGATGCATTAAATGTGCATACCCTATTCATGTTAGTGAAAGATCTCCCTCAGGCATGGTCCTCAGATCTTTTACAACCATCCTCATTAACTCGTAGCCCCCATGTCCAACCTCAAGACTTCTTTGCAAAGCTACTTTGAATGTTCTGAAGCATCTGTCATTAATATCAATCTACTTTTCCAGTAGACATCCCACCTATCATTGAGACTCACGGCTTCTTCCTCTCTATCCAGATCTTTCTGCAAGTTGACCCCCTTGAGAAGCAGCATCTGACTTTCCTATCTAGATCTTTATAGATGAACACCATTGTTCACCGAACTGATCATCATATTCATGTCATTCACAGTCTATTGATCTTCATCACAAGAATGGTCACAACAACTTACTACCAATGGTTTGGCTTTAGCTTCCTCTGATTGGTTGAACACATACCATGTAGGATCATCAGATGGTTAAAATTTGCTCAGAATCGTATGTCGGTGAGACACTAGCCATGTCTCCCCGATGCTACAATGCTCCACCGACGCTATCGACATAACTTACAACCATTAGAAAGAGGTCATAGCGAGCTGCAAGAGTCATACCGATATCCAATATTATCGCCCATACTATCGCTATTGGCAAGATCAACAAGAGTCTCCCCAACGCTAGCATGAAAAAATCCATCAGCAAGACCAGCAAGTCAGAACAAGGTCTTATCGAGCCTCCATGTCACACTGAAGTGTCCTTCCGTCTGCGAGACCTCAACAATCGCTATGATTCCCAATGAGCCTTTAGGTCACACCGAAGAGTTAAACCATTGGTGAGACTTCATCAGTTGGCAAGAGTCTCTGAAGGTCACACCTCTCCCCAACGCTACCTGTCGCCAGGAATCTCACTGAAGACATATATACCCATCGGTGGGACCACAACCATTGGCAAGCAGTCATACCGAGTGCAAACCTTTCAGCCAAGAGTCTCCCCAATGATAACCTTGTGAACAACTATCGGCAAGAGTTCTCCCTGGGCAGAGAGAGATAGAAAAAATCACAACGATCAAACTATCTTGGCGACTTGAGCATTTCAAATGAATAGAACACAACCACTAGTCGACAAGACTTCTAAAGGGTCTCACCGAATTTACTCTTTCAGGAGCTTCATGCTAGTAAGTTTGAGGAATGTTTTCCAATAGACTTCCTTGAGAAACAACATCAGATGCTCTCGACATGCTTTAATCCTGCAAAACAATACCTTCATTAGTCCTCTAAAGCATATAAAATATCATTTATCCTACCTTTCATACACCTTTCATTTCTCAATTCTAGCAAAAAAACTCAAACCTAGCGAAGGCGGAACCAAATCCGAACCATAAACATACTTACCTTTTATACAAGTGGGGGCAGAGTCAAAATGAAATCAGAATCAGGACCCAAGTTGGAACAGGAACCGAACATGGAAATAACCAACATTTCCAAGTTCAGCCCACATTCTGGATCCGCGTCTACAAAAGGAGAAGCAACCAAGAACAAACGTAAGCGATATTGGAGCAAAAACCGATCTCAGGAAAACCACAACGGGGATGGGAACAAAACCAAATCTGACACTGAAACTTTTCAAAGTTTCAAGATCGGATTCCATCTCGGCCTCGCCTTCGACAACATACAAAGAGACAACGAAAAAAAGATGAAAAAGAAAAAGGGAAGGGAAAAAAAACATCCCATGACCAAATGATCAGAACAAAAGGAAAAACCAACGAGCAAGCTCGACAGAATCAAGACCAAAATGGAACCAGAACCTGGAACTTTCAAAAAATTTCTGCGTGCCACGCATGAGGAACAAAGAACAGAGGTCTGAGGAATCTACGGTAGAGCCAGGAATTAGATCAGGAGACTAGAACACAGGACTTAGAAAAAGTTCCAAAGAAGAAGTTCGGTTTTGATCCACGGTTAAATGTCCATAAAACAACACCAAAATTCCCAAAGGCAAAAAAAAAAAAAAACAAAAAGAGAAATGAGAACGGCTGGGAACAAAACAAAACGAGTCCCCGGAAGGTATTCCAAGTTCGGTTTCAGTCCCGGTTCCATGTCTACAAAGACAAAGCAAAAAATTCCCAACGAAGAAAACAAAGGGCCAAAGGAAATTGAATAGAACAAAGGGGTACCTATTTTAAACAAGTTTAAAATAGGGTGGTTATGTAGTGCATAACAATTGGTGACTTGGCTGGGAAAATGGTTTAACCATTTTCAAGAAACCGAAGGATTTAGCTACCCAGAATTCCTGGTTTATGGACATCAAAACTCTAGTTAGGTTAGTTTTAACAACCAAGGTTGAGCTAGAATCTCAAATGTAAATCAACATTGGCTACCCCTAAATCTATGTGTGTGCTTGATGGTGCATCACTCTTTTACAAAAATTTCCTCATCTTTTGAACAATAATGCGTAAGATTTGAACTACATGAGTTGATTCCAATTAGTTGTTGTGCAATGATATCCTGGGCATTGCTCCACTGCCAGTCAGGCATCCATAGCTTTGATGGAGATACCTCTAGTTTTCTCATAGCATTGCTCTACTGTCAGTCAAGCGTCCATAGCCTCAGTAGAGATACTGAAATCGCCCATTCATATTGAGTTTTATTTTCTTAGATAGTTCTCTCCTTTTTTTTTCTCTTGGAGTTTCAGATATTTCTTTCAAGTCTTTCTCAATATGTCAGATGTTTGACATCTGTATTGGGTTAAAAACTACCATGGACCTCATAACATCTAGGGAATTGAATTTTTCACTCAAATCTTACAACACCATCGCCCTAAGACAAATATACCATTACAAAAGGGGATGTTTCTATTGATTTGTGGCAAATTCAATCATAGTTAATGAAGATTGTTTACTTTGCACATTGTTTTCAAGACTTTCCACAACTCTTATTGATAATGGACATAAAACAATGAATTTAGGACAAAATCATCTAATAGGAAAACCTAAAAATATTTGAACCAACCTCTCTCTAGGAAACCAACGTATACTTTAGATAATAACCCCCTTCATCAACTGTATAAAATAAAGGTCCCCACAAAGAAAAACAAAAGAAAAACAAGCAAAAGAACAAAAGAAAAAAGCAAGCAAGGAAAACAACAAAACTATTTACAAACAAAATAGAAAATTATTTACATACACACAACCCAACAAAATACCAGATCTTTCACGACCCAAAGTATTGTTTAAGAAATTGTCCATTGATAGGCAATGGAATGGGTTCTCCTCTTAAACTACTCAGCCAGAAAGTATTCTCTCCTAGGATTTCAGCAATTTGATAAGGACCCAACCAGAGCTTATCAATTTTTTGGTGATCACCTTTCTTTTTATTAGCTTTATCCCATAGCAGCACAAGGTTTGATATTTTGAAAACCTTGATCTTGGATCTTTTGTCAAACCAATGTTTGACAACAACTTGGTGTCTAAAGAATTGCTGCAAAGCAGCATCCCTCTGCTCTTCTAATCTCAGCAAGCCAGCTAACCTTACTTCAATCATATCATCACTATAGTAAAATTCCTGCATAAACTTTAGGACAGGTATTTGCAAGTGAATAGGGAACACAGGCTCTTGGCCATACACTAGCTTAAATGGGGAAGTCTTTAAAGCAACCTTGATCCTAGTCCTATCTTCCCACAAAGCAAATCTTAGCTAGGTATGCCAGTCTCTAGGATTATTCTCTAAAAAAAATTTAATTACTCCTAAGAGGTTCTTATTAGTTGATTTTGCAACTCCATTTCCTTGTGGGTAATAGTTTGAAGAATACTTTAAAATAATTTTATGATCATAAGCCCACGATATAAATTCGACAGAAGAAAAGGCAGAGCCATTGTAACATACCAATGCAAAGGGTACTCCAAACCTAGTTGTGATGCATTCGGCGAGAAACTTGATCACTACCTCCATTGTACTATTCTTGCAAGGTATAGCTTTTGTCCATCTTGTGTAGTAATCCATGGTAGTCAAAATGAATTTGTGTCCTACAGAAGAATTGTGATTAATTACCCCAATAAAATTAAGTGCCCATTGGGAAAATGGTCTTACCTCATCAACAAGCTGTAATGGCATGGTTGAATGGCTCTCTCTTGATGCAGAAGTCTGACATATGTGACATGTTCTTACATCTTGGTGGGCATCCTTCAAAACACACATGGCCAATAATAACCAGATCTGAGAATCTGATGTGCTAACAAATTTGCAGAACCATGACCTGTGCCCTGTTTCCCATGACATTCAACAATTGCATGCTTAGCCTCTTGCTGATCAAGACATCATAGGTAAACTCCCTCAAAATTATTCTTGTATAACAATCCTCCTTTGAGCATATAATGGCAGCTTTTCATTCTCAGTGCTCTCCTCTGAGTTGTATTCATTCCCTTTGGGCACCGATTATTGAGCATGAAATAAATAATATCAGCATACCAAGGGTCATTAGAAAAGGACTATGTTGTGTATTGTTGACAAATAATGTTCTCACCAGCATCCGTCGTTGATTTAGATAGGCCTTGACCTCAGACAAACTTCATAGGGTGAATCTCCAGATCAAACTCCTATAGAATAGCCATCCATTTCCCCCTTCATTCTCCCAACTCGCTCTGCATAAGCAGAGACTTCACAGCAACATCAGGAACTACAACAATAATCTGACTTTGAAGGATATAATGCTTGAACTTCTTGACAGCTCTAACCAATGTAATAGATTGTTTCTCAAGAGGTGGGTACTTGACTTCAGAATTCTTAAACGGAGAGCTCATGAAGGAAATTGGCATCTCATCCCCCTCCTCTCTTCATTGAGTCAGGACAGCTACACACAAGTGTTCAGAAGCAAAATAATAAATACAAAATGGCTTCAAGTAGTCAAGGCTGGTGAGGACTGGCGCTTCCGAAATGGATTGCTTGATCTGAGAAAAGGCATCCTTTTCCTCATTACTCCATTCTATTCTAGCATCTTTCTTCATCATTTCGTTCAAAGGTTTAACAATTTCTACAAAACCTGTGATAAACTTTCTCACAAAGTTGATCTTTTTGAAGAAAGATCTCATCTCCTTCTTACTTCTCAACATGGTTAACTTCATAATAGCCTCAACTTAGTCTGGATTTATTGATATCCCTCTTTCCGAGATTATGTGTCCCAAAAATTTCCCTTCAGAAACCCCAAACACACACTTTTTAGGATTCAGAGAAACACCATATTGGATACACCTTTCAATAACTTTAGCCAAGTCTACAGCATGCAGGTTTAGTCTATCTTTAGAGAATATTGTCAGATCATCCATGTAAATGATGAATCATTTACCAATCAAATCTTTGAACACTACGTCCATGGCACGGTAAAAGGTTACTCCAATGTTTATCAGACCAAATGGCATCCTCCTGTAAGCAAATTTTCCCCACTTAGTAGTGAAGGTTGTCTTCATTTTGTCCTCATAATTAACAATCACTTGATTGTATCCAGAATAACCATCTAGGAATGACATCATCTGAGACCCATTGACAGTTTGCAAGACTTTGTCCATAGAAGGGAGTGGGTAGTTGTCTTTTTCTAAATCTCTATTCAGGTTCCTGAAATCCACAAATAGCATGATCTCTCCATTCTTCTTACGAACTGGAACCAAGTTAGCCACACATGTTGAATGTCGTACGGGGAAGATTATTCTTGCAGAAAGCAATTTATGAACTTCCTTAAAGATTAGTGGTTCAATCAGGTCATTGATGAGACATTTTTTCTGCCAAAATGGTCTAGCTTCAAGCTTAAGAGGGATAGTATGAGTTATCATAGAAGTATCAATTTTTTTAGATCTTCATACCCCCAAGAAATTGCTAACATATTTCTTTAGTTCCCTCAATATATCTTTTCTAATTGCTTTAGGGCAGGCTTTTCCTATGTAAACATTTCTTTCAGGGCCAAAATCAGCTAGGTTAACAGTTTCATATTCACCTCCTTTATCTTCGGTTGACACCTTTTCCTGAGCCCTTGGGTTTGAATCAAAAATCCTTTCTAAGGCCACCATTCCCTTAGGAATGCTATTACTTTTTAAATTGAGGACCCCCTCTGTATTGCAGTCTTCGGGGTTCCAGTCTCCTTGATCCCTATCAGACTCATCGATGATCTGTCCTTTGAAAACATCTGAGCTTGCTAGAAAAGCAAGGATATGTTGATCATTGTCGAAGACTTGAGATTTCCTGACATTATCGGGAACAACCAAGGTGGATATCAATTCTACTGAGAATCTCTTAAGCTTGGAGCACTGCATGGGTTCCAGGGTACTTGCGGCAACAACTAATGAATCAACTATTTGATTCTCCTCTCTAGGAATTAAACTAATCCCAAAAGCATTAAAGTCTTCAATCAGGTTCCATACTCGATTTCTATGAGCTACCAGCCTTCTATTGTGACATGTGTATTGGCTACGTACTTGCTTGATAATCACTTCTGAATCTCCTTTAACCATCAAGGCAATGACCTTTTTCTGATGTGCAAACATTAGTCCCCGAGCTAATGCTTCATATTCTGCTATATTGTTAGTGCACCCAAACTGCAACCTGTAAGAAGCAAAAAATGTTTTCCCTTTCGGGCTAGTTAATTCAATCCCAAAACCACAGCCTATTTTGGATTTGGATCCATCAAATGTGAGGTTCCATAGCTGATCATGAGCTAGGGTTGATCCCTTTGAGGTTGTTGTGGGCGTTTGGATAAGATGAACCATAGGTGGGGACACTTGATCTTTTGCATCAAATATTGGGAATGGTTGTTTAATAGGTTCCTCAGGTGCAATATTTGATTCCTGCTTAGATATATTATGTAATCCAAGGATATTCTTCTGAGAGTTATCTACATCTTTGATTAACCCATTGGGTTTTGGTATACTTGTGAGTGCAGGGGTATCATACAAACCTTGGGGTTGTTCATCGTAACTACGTTGGTCCGGTATTTTGATCGGGGTAGGTTCAGCTTGAGGAGGGACTTCCTCTGAAGGTATATTATCCCTGGTTAACATTATTGCATTTTTGGATTTGAATGAGAAGTGATCTAAAGTGGCCTCAAGGTGACTTGGGCGGGTCTCTTCAGTTTGGGAAACATGATTCAAAACACTGATGCAGGGTTGGCAGGTTAGTTTCAAATGATTTTGGTAGTGTACCCTGCACCAATTGGGGAGTAGAAGACTTCATAAATCGACATCTTTCCCTAAGACCAACTGATCCTATTGCAGCTTCCTGATCAATACGTGTTGGTTTTCATTAATCATGGGACTAGGGAATTTTTGCATTGATAAATCTTTTGAATCAAGAATCGAAAAGGTCAGAATTTCCTCTCTTTTATAAACCCCTATCTCGGTTTCAAAATAAGCTACCTCGTTGGGACAATCATACTCAGTGATGATATGTTTGAGGCAAGGTCCACTCTCAATCCTAATCTAGGTAGGAACTCCCCCCATGATAGCCACATGTGTGAAAAGTCGAGGGAGAGATATCCCCCTATACTTTTCATTAAATCTCTGCTTAAAAGCATACCATAAGTCTCAGGAATGTCTACTACTTGAATGTCCATATTGGTTAAAATCCTAGGGTCAGACCCTACTTGCACATGTATATTTCTCAGTTCTCCAACTATATTAACCTATGTTTTATCGAGTTGGATGACCTTCTTGTTTGTTTGGACAGGGTTCAATCCTAATTTCTTGCATATAGAAAATGGCATCACGTTGCCAAAAGCCCCTAAATCTAGCAGACAATTATGTAGATTCTTCCCATAGATTCTCAAACTTAAAAGAAATGGTGGGGTACCTACCTTACTTCTGAACAAAGTTGTGTTCATGTCTACAGAGGGTGCCACCTTGGTTTTCCCTTTTGATTTATTAGCTTCTTCCAAAGCTTTCAGCACTATCTCTCATTGGGAAGGGCACCACTTTAGGATGTCAAAGTATGATAAAGAGGTTTTTTGTTTCTACATCTTAAAAACAATATCAAATTCTATGTTATAGCTTGCATCACTTTTGAAAACACCAGATGAATTACCCTTGTTATGGGAGTCGGGTGGACCCCTCGGTGGAGGAGGGTTGTTATCAACACCCTGATTCAGAGGCACCATATGGTTAGGTAGTGTTGATGTAGTGAACGAGCCCTTATTCTGATTTCTTAAAAAGTGTCCTCCCTTTGTCTGAAAGGCTTGGGCATCATACGCATCTTCCTCTAGTTCATTCTCATTTTGCATTGGGAATGAAGGTTTTTCCTCAAAGAGGTCATAAGTCATAGTTGTATCTATTGAGTCACCTCTTGTAGACATCGAAAATATACTGATTGACATCGTGCATTCGATCTTGACTTACTAACATCGTTTCATCTTTAATCATCCCTCGTCTAACCGTTTAATCAAATTTCCCTATCTGATTAAATTCATCAATATTCATCCCTTAATTAAATAAATCATTTTGTCTAATTAAGTCAATCTCTTTTGTTAATTAAATCAATCCATCTGATCTAATTATCCCTATTTAATTAAATAATCAATTTATTTGATTAAATCTCTAAAGTCTATCCATTAAATTAAATAAATTAAAACCTTATTTGATTTAATCTAACACCATCCCTTTTAATTAAATAAATCAAAAACTTTATTTAATTAGCCTCTTATCATATTCCTCTCTTATTTGATTTAAATAAATCCATAAATCTAAGTCAAATAAGTCACATCATCTAATCTCTTGTTAAATTAATTAAATCCTTGATTAATTTAACCTCATCTCATGTCACATCCTCTAGATAATGCAAGTTGCACATGAAAATAGATTTAATTCATTTATTAAATCTCTATTTTCCTCACAAGGCATCTTTTGGAATATTCTCTCAATTTGAATTCAAAAATTCCAAGTCAACATGTACATCCAACAAGGCATTTAAAACCTCTTACATGTCCTTTGCCTTGAGCCAAGTGGCATTTATTGCATTTTCCCTTCCCCCCTTACATGTCATTTCAACAAATTTGAATTTCAAATAATGGCATTTATTGGCACAAACCCCAAATCTTGCACAACCATCATCCATTCATAGCTTGACAAGTGGCACCATATCATTGGATGAATGTTAGTCCCACATTGCTCAAATTTGGGCATTCATCCATCTTGAAATCCTATAAATGAAGAGCTCCTCTCCTCATTTTATCATCCACAATCCAAGCAAAGTTACCATGCTAAAATACTTAGCCATTTCCATTCATCAATCTTGAGTTCTTAGCTAGGTTATTGCAGATTTGGCTTGGAGCTCTCACCATTTCATCAAAAGTGGATCAAAAATCTCTTCAACATTTGAATCTTGCATCATAGGAATTGGGAAAGGGCCAATTTTCACATCAAATTGGCACCAATTCCCCCATGGGATTAAGAGTTTGCACATTAAATTAGGATTAAATCTAGTTTTTATCATTTTCATTGTGTTCTTGCTTATTTTCTTTTCTATTTTGAGTTTGCAAATGGATTTCATGGGGAATCCTTCTTTTAGCTTGTAATTCCTTGTCTAACTCGCTTATTCATGTTGTTTTGTAGGTACTAGGAAAAGTGTTCACACACCTCCTTTATTTGAATTCCATTGGAACGTTTTGGCATCTACCTGTGTCATCTTCACAACCTTCTCCATTTCAAGGCAGTTTACCTCAGAATGAGTTATCGTATCATGCAACCTGCACCAGTTAGTCATAAAATTGAGGTCAACCACATTTGCAACATGTGGCCTATCCTCATTAGCTTGATAATTATGAGGAACCCCATTGTTATTTGGCCTCGTATTCCATTGTTGGTTGTTATTTGGCCTCTGGTTATATCCTCTATTTTAATTTTGATAGCCTTGGTTAGGGGAGTTTTGGCCTTGATAGTTCCTCTGGCTGTGATTGCTGTTATTTGGATAATTACCCTGATTGTTATTACTCTGATTAGGGTAATTACCTTGGTTCTGAAAGGGGTTCAGTTTAAGCTAAGCCATATCATTTGTGACTTGAGACAGAATTTTCTTTAAGGTATCCACCTCATTTGTGAGTTGAACTTTCTTTTCACTCTCAACACTCTTAGCCATAGGTGGCTGACTGATGGGATTTGGTATTCTAGCTTAGTTATGATGACCATGTGGACCGTGATGAGCCTGTGATTGTTGAAAGAAGTTAGGAGCTCCATTGGCAAAGAATGGAACGAGATATTGAGTCTGCAACTCAGATATGGGTCCATAATGGGAAGGAGACATCGTTGGGATAGTATTGAATAAAGGGGTTGGGTTAAGCATATGATACCTCATTGAAGGAAAACCTCCTCCCAAGTTTCCTTGTTGAGAGTTAGTTTGTTTTTGCAGCTTGATGGCTAGATGATAAACTTTAGATAGAGAATCAATGTCCATGGGATGATAAGTCCTTTGTAGGAACAAGCCAAGCATAGGGTCTATAACTCTAAAATATGCCTGCATGGCACTATTCTCAACAACTAGATAGGGGTCTTGTAGTCTCCTATACATTCATTGAAACCCAGTATTAAACAAGGGTAGGGATTCACATGGCTCCTTCCTAATGGTAGAAAATTGGTGGAACAAAATGGTTGGATCCACATAAACTCTAAATTGATTGATGAAATCATTCTCCAGGTTTTTCCAGCTTAGAATAGAACCTTGTGGAAAATTTAGGTACCAGTTGTATGCCATATCCCCTAAGGAATAAGGGAACAACCTAAAAACTACATCATGGTGAGCTATCTAGGCTTTGGTACAAGCATCCTTAAAAGCTTGTATGTGCTCTTCAACACTCCCTGATTCACCATGAATGTATTTGGGACATAATCTCTAAGGATTCTTAGGCATATCATGAAAACCTCCAGGAATAGTCCCCAATGGAGAGGGATTATTCATGAAGAATGCCATTGGTGGCAGTGGTGGGGGTTGAGCCAGTTGTTGGATGGGTTGAACCAGTTGTAATGGCCCTTGAGATGGAGTTGGTGGTGGATTGATGGGTATCCACCAGGGTATTGGTGAAAAGCATGGTGGAGTGAATGGAGCTGACAAGGGTGGTATAATGGTTGCCCCAGTCTTGTGAATCTTGTGTCTTGTTGGGGTCTTGAGTTCTATCAAAGGTGGTGGGTTTTCGGTTGATCAAAGAACTCTATGGGACCTCTCTGGTGAGAAAAACCCAATATTATCCAGTTTGCTCTTCTAGCCCTCCTTCTAGTGCCAGATTTGTTGATGGTGTCAGGTTGACCCAAAACATGTAGGTAAGATAAAAGTGAAATATTTCACCTCTCATGAAAAAGACAATCAACATTCAAACCGATCACCTCCCAAGGTCTTTGATGTTGGTTCACAACATTGTTGTTTCACGAAGTGGTCAATATGATTGTAATGTTCAAGGGGCATGTTGGTGTTGAGCTTCTGGATTGTTATAAGATCAAACATATATTTAACCCTACTTTAACCAGTGGTTTTAAAGAAATAGAAAAAGAGATAGACCAAGGTTTTTAAGCTGAAAATAATGTTGATTCATCCAACTAATCAGACCCGTTACCTTCCAAGGAATTCCTAAACTAAAACTGCAGAATAAAGTTAACTTGTAATTAATACAAAGTTTCATTCATTCATTCACAGTGCAAACTTTAACAACAGATTGCAAATCATCATTAAACGAAACATAAGATAAAATTTCGTTCCTTGAAAGCTTTCCAAATCAAATAATTAATCCAAGATAAATACCATTCTGGATTACAATATGAAGTAGATTTAAATATGGTTGATTCTACTGTTGGTGAAACAGATAAGCAACATTTACAAATCTGGCAAGATCACCAGTGTACAGAAAACCCATGTCTTTGAATTATCTCCATCTATACTAAGAAAGTATGGAAGATACATTTCTTCCTCTTCCTATTGAACTAAAAATGTCTAACTTTCTGTAAAACCCTAGCTTGCTAATTCTTAATTGCTAATTTCTAACCTATCTAATAAAAAAGGGGTCCTTTTTTACAAAGAAGAAAAAGTGCCATTTATACAAAATGTGCCAAAAATGAGTCGTCCCCATTTTAGGGTTTACAAAATAAGTCAGTTACAGAAGGGTCAGCCCTAGAAGAATTTGGGACAAATTCAATGATGCATTAAATGTGCATACCATGTTCATGTCGGTGAAATATCTCCCTCGAGAATGGTCCTCAGATCTTTTACAACAATCCTCATTAACTTGTAGCCCTTGTGTCCAACCTCGAGACTTCTTTGCAGAGATGCTTTGAATGTTCTAAAGCATCTGTCATGAATATTGATCTACTTTTTCCAGTAGACATCCCACCTATCATTGAGACTCATGACTTCTTCCTCTCTATCTAGATCTTTCTGCAAGTTGACCCCCTTGAGAATCAGCATCCGATTTTCTTGTCTAGATCTTTATAGATGAACACCACTATTCACCGAACTAATCATCATCTTCATGTCGCTCACAACCTATTGATCTTCCTCACATGAATGGTCACAATAGCTTACTGCCAATGGTTTGGCTTCAGCTTCCTCTGATTGGTTGAACACATACCACATAGGATCATCAAATGGTCAAAAGTCACTCAAAATCACATGTCGGTGAGACACTAGCCGTGTCTCCCCGATGCTACAATGCTCCACTTACGCTATCGGCATAACTTACAACCATCGGCAAGAGATCATAGCGAGCTACAAGAGTCATACCAATATCCAAGATTATCACCTAGACTATCGCTATTAGCAAGATCAGTGAGACCTCTCACTGAAGTCCACAACAAACTCATCGGCAAGACTATCGCATTCGTCATGAGTCATATAGAGCCCCTTAAGTCTTACCTATGTCAAAACACTTATCGTTGAGACCAACAGTCATCGGTAAGAAATCATGTCGAGGGCAACCCTTTTGTAGATATCACTTTGACCAGACTATCGGCAAGAGTCTCCTCGATGCTAGCACGAACACATCCATCAACAAGACCAACAAGTCAAAACAAGGTCTTAGCAAGCCTCCATGTCACATCGAACTATCCTTCCATCAGCGAGAACTCAACAATCGCTATGACTTCCAACAAGCCTTCAGGTCAAACCAAAGAGTTAAGCCATCGACAAGACTTCATCAGTCAACAAGAATCTCTGAAGGTCACAACTCTCCCCAATGCTACCTATTGCCAGGAGTCTCAGTGAAGACATATATACCCATCGACGAGACCACAACCATTGGCAAGACAGTCATACCAAGTGCAAACCTTTTGGCCAAGAGTCTCCCTGATGACAACCTTGTGAACAACTGTTGGCAAGAGTTCTCCCCAGGCAAAGAGATAGAAAAAATCACAGTGATCAAAATTTCTTGGCGACCTGAGCATTTCAAATGAATAGAACACAACCGCCAGTCAGCAAGACTTCCAGAGGGTCTCACCGACTTTACTCTTTCAGGAGCTTCATTCCAGTAAGTTTGAGGCATGTTTTCCAACAAACTTCCTTGATAAACAACATCAGATGCTCTCGACATGCTTTAATCCTGCAACACAATACCTTCATTAGTCCTCTAAAGCATAGAAAATATCATTTATCCTACCTTTCATACACCTTTCATTTCTCAATTCTAGCAAAAAACTCAACCCTAGTGGAGGCGGAACCAAATCCGAACCAGAAACATACTTACCTTTTATACAGGCCGGGGCGGAGTCAAAATGAAATCAAAACCAAAACCAGAGTCAGAATGGGAACCGAACATGGAAATAACCAACATTTCCAAGTTCAACCCACATTCTGAATCCACATCCATAAAAGGAAAAGCAACCGGGAACAAATGCAAGCGAGATTAGAGCAAAAATTGATCCCAGGCAAACCAAAACGGAGGTAGGAATGGAACCAAATCTGACAATGAAACTTTTCAAAGCTTTAGGATTGGATTCCATCCCGACCTCACCTTTGACAACATACAAAGAGACGACAAAAAAAAGATGAAAAAGAAAAAGGGAAGGGAAGAAAAACACCCCACGACCAAATGATCAAAACAAAAGGAAAAACCAACAAGCAAGCCCGACAGAACCGGGATCAGAACAAAATCGGAACCTGGAACTTTCAAAAAATTTCTTAAGTTTAGTTTTGTTTCATGTCCCGCGCCCGCCAGAACAAAAAGAACAAGTGCAAAGGAAACCTAGCAGAGCTGGAATCAGATCAAAACTGGAACTTGGGACTTAGAAAAGTTCTAGAGTTCGGTTTTAGACCCAGTTCTGTGTCTTCCAGAACAACACCAAAAATTCTCAAGGAAAAAACAAAAAGAGGCAGAACCAGAACCAGGAACGAAATAGAAACCTGAATTTGGAAGGAATTCCAAGTTTGGTTTGGGTCCCGGTTCCGCGTCCGCTAGGACAAAGCAAAAAACACTCAAGGCAGAAAACAAAGGGCCAAAGGAAATAGAACAGAACAAAGGGGGACCTATTTTAAACAAGTTTAAAATGGGGTGGTTATGCAAGGAATAACAGGAACTCTATTGAATTCAGAGCCCTATATTTTTGCATAAGATCATGAATTTTGCTTCTATGGCGTGATAAAACCAAAATTGTTTTCAATTTATTATTTGGATACTATATTTCATTTATTGATACTTACAATTCGTGTGGCTAATTTCATATAACCACCAGAGCCAAATTTGTGTTGCCCATGTTTTTCTAGTCTTGCCTTTGTTGCCTTCGATGTGTCAGGTAGCCTATGAAAAGTTTGAAATACATTAGATTATGTAAAAGGAAAGAGTAATTAGTATATAATTACACTGTTGAAAGTATCACATACCTTCCTTGGCCCAGTGGTATCTTTCCTTTTTTCTTTTCAGCCTTCTCCTTTCCATCCGACACCAAGTCCTTCCACTCCCTCTTTGGAATCATGGGGGGATTCTCGTACTTTTTGCTCTTCTCTAAATGTGACCTATATTGGTCCCTCTCATACTTTAGATAGGTACCAGCTTTCTGAAGGACCTTGGTTTGGTTGAATGTTTTATCACCGAACAACACAGCTAAACGGTTAATGAGCTCATCTTTTAAATCTTTATTTTAGGCATTCCACCATGTACATATGGTGGGCCCAAAAAGCTCCAATGTAATATCACTTAGATGTTTAAAAAAATATCATTTCCTGCAAAATGATCATGGGATCAATAGTCTAAAAAGAGCGATCAATAAGTAAATTTTAGTTGGATTATATATAATAATAATTAAAAAAATTTAAAGTACCTGGGACCCTCTCTATCTTTATGGGAATGAAATCCTCGGTCACCACAAGTGTGACCAAAAATGTTCCTGTACTAGTAATACGGGAAGATCCAAGAAATGCTGCTAAAACATCACCAGTAATAGTGGCCTCTACATCCCCAGGTACATGTCCTGACACATGTTCTGGATTGTGTTCACTGCCATAGGGTGCATTAGCAGATGCCTGCATGGTATGTGTTGTCGACATTTCAGATGAAAATATAGGCATGGATGATGGGGTCAAATGATGTGATGTATGCGTAGGAAGATCAAGATGGACACTTGTACCAACCCCTACTCCTCGGGCAGCACTTGCAGTACCCTGATCATGGCTAGGAGCATCATGAGGAGGCAAATAACCTTGTAAAAACAAAACATATTTTAGTTCATGACATAAAAGAGTACAAAATATAAAACCATGAATGAACTTATGTTATAATTAAAGACCTCATGACAGCTTACTTGCAAGTTTTGTAATCTCTTAGTCAATATTTTCACCCTCTTTTATCTCATCTGTATGAGGCACTGTGAACATAAACTTAACCATTTCTTCATTGCATTTTTTTTGGACCTTCTTTATTGTATCGAGAGGGCTTGTTGAATAAGCGATGTTATCATCACAAAATATTGACTGCACCTCACAATGGATGCTCTCCTCTAATGCTGGTTCCTTTCCCTGATCAGTCGACTGCAAGAAGAATATTAAAAACATTATCAAAATTAACCCAAAAAAGTTATGAAAAAAACATAATAATAAAACATTTTGCTCGAATCTAAATTGTACAATTATAATGAGGTAAACCTATAAGGTAGAAGTACCTAAAGATACATCGTGATCTGTTCTCTGGTCCAGAGCCTTCTCCGTACGATAAATGTCTCGATGTGACAAAAATTAAATAAAAAAAAATATTACCGAAATGAAACCAATAACTTACAAAAAAAAGAAAAAAAAAGAAAATGGTATATTGGAGTCATTAATTGGAGGTTGGGTAAAATGGTACATAGTACGTAGCACCTCCATAGTAACTGTGTTTGTAAATAAGCAATTCAAATTGTAATCGATTAGCAACACTTCCCCTGTAGTTAATGATTTTATCGCACATACGAATACACGGTTTTCCTTGCGCACCTTGAGTATGCAATTGGGTTGCTTATTTGTTGACCCAAGCCATGTATTGTTTATAAACCCTGCAATATTCCCTGATGCTTTTGGCCTTCTATCAATGTACATAGCCACTCCTTTATTTTGATCCTTATCTTTTAGTTGTATATAATTTGCTGACAGTGCATACCTACGCATACTTCATGTATATCAAATCAGTTGCATCCAATCTTTGTAACTATAACAAGGTTCAACATACTCCATCAATTCAATAACTTTTTCGTAACAAACCTTTATGTCGTCCATGCAAAATAGGCCCAAACCATGTAATGACGATGGTGCTATGCAATATATCCTCTCGTTGACACAAAAATCGGTGTTTATTGGAGTTCCTTGGTACCCATTGTTTCCGTAGATGTTTGTACCTCAAGGGCACCTCGATGTCACCTATGCTCTCATCATCATAAGAACATGACCCCCCTTCAACAAGAAAAAATACCATGCGTTTACAAAATTTTCTTCTAATCTTTTGACCTCTGGTTGATCTCCCTCTTTTAGACATACTACATGTCTTGCTTTCCTCTTCTCTTCCTAAATTTCCCTCACTTGAGGAAGACAAATCTAACTAATACCTATTTGGTAGTACCTACACTCATAAGGATGTTGGATGAAGTTCTTTCATGGTGATGTGATGCCAAGGTGACATTATGATTAATCTATCATTTCATCGCTAGAATTTCACAGGTTATAAGGTAATCAAGTCCTAATAGATTGCAAGCTATTGTTACTACCGTCCAAATGTGTCCATCACAAATCAAATGTAACAAGTGCTAAATGTGACTATGGTCCACCAGTTACACAACCAAGGCCTCAAATGTATTCTCTAATTGTAATCAAAGGACTTTTGCTCTTCATTCAAGTAAATAAAATTGAAGGAAGACACCACCAAGTGGTTTATTGGACACCTACATGACTAAAAATAGCAACAAATTTACATTTAATTTCTATATGTCTAAGTGGTTAATGGGGAGGGAGTGTGTACTAGTCCTGGTTAAGTCATCATAAGTTTGCGCTTTGGCAATAAATTTTTTTTAAGTCATATTAAATCTTCCTATGTCTAAATGCTAGGAGATTTTTGGTATGTTTTAAGGTAGGATGATTGATGAAAGAGCCCAAAGACTAGCCTTTCTCCATGGTATCTAGGTAAACATAGCAGCGGTCTTCTCTTATACGGTTGGACATGATTTAAAGAGCTTAGCTAGGAATTATTCATTTAACCTAAGGTTTTCTCATAATGCCATCATTGGAAAAGTATGATCAAATTATTCTATTATGAAGAATTGGTCTATGTGCCTCTAGTAATCACTATAAATGTTTGTCAGGATAAAATCACTAATTGCATCAGGTAGGAGAGAATCAACTTTGAGTTCTTCAAATATTATATTCCTCTATTCATAATTTTTAAGGGTTGTGTATGGAGGAGGTTATCACTACCAAGAAGGGAGGAGACCTTTCCTTGTATTCTTTTATAATTTTCATTATTCTTATTTATTTTACACCTACATTTACAAATACACATACATATGCATTTACTGTTTTCATTTATTTCTCATGTAGTTTAATGGTTTGATCGATTTCATATTATGTGTTGAAGACTTTAGAATTTCAATTACATTAATTTATGGATATGTTGTATCTATAACACTACAAAACCATATGCTCTTTGCATTTACACTTACATTTAGACATACACATTTATATACATAGATATAGATTTCTTTAATGATATGTTGCATTTATTGTTCTAGGAGAGCATCCAGTAATTGCATTTACATTTATATTTAAAAATAAATATACATATATACATACATACATACATACATACATACATATGTGTGTGTGTTGAAATGTGTGTTATGTGTATATCATTTATATTCAGTGTTTAGAAACAACCCATTAGGAATGCACATGGATAAAAATTCATAAAATCAGATCTCCCATACATGTTTTGTTGAAACCTAGGCTTGAACCTCTCATTTCACATGCTTTTCTTCACAAAACTATTGAGGACAACTGCTATACCTTCTTTATTTCTCATCCTACACCCTATTCATGCATCCTACAATTACAACAGTATCCATGGGGCCTCTTACGCAAGCTACAATAATCACAAAAAGTGTAAGAGCCCCTTTATATCATGTTTGGACTACAAAACCCTAAAAAACAGGGTAACTCAGATTGTGATTTTTTGGTGAGTTGTATGGAAAAAATCATTAGCACCGGCTCATTCTTGGAGTCTTTTGAAAGAGAAGCAAATCAAGTGGTAGTTAAGTACAAACCTTATAGTGTCAAGGTGAATGAAGTGATCAATTTTGATTGGCCAACTAATGAAGAGTACCAGAAATGAGTAAATGTATATTTAATTGAGGAAGAGTGAAAAGGAGTAGGCTGCTAACGGTTGAAAAATTAGCTATTGCAGTTACAACAAATTCTAGTTTTATTTTTTGGTGATAGTCTAGACAAAAAATTATTGAATTTTTTTGTTGTTGCATCAACCATTCTCAGCGGGCACGATGAACAAGAAGATTCTCTGGGGAGATTGTTGTTGTAAGAAATTTTTGGAATATCACAAGGCGGTCCAATTGGCTGGTGACACGTGTGCTTTCTAGCCCGACGCTTCTTTCCTCCTTTTTCTATAAGAAGGATTTCAAGCCCAGAAGTATGAATTAGCAAGTTATATATTTTTGATCGAGTCTAGATGAATTTGTAGAGCAAATTGTAAAGTCTGATGATTTTAGGGAAAATGCAATTTAGGTTTTGAGTCATTCTATAGTAGGTTTTGAATTCATGGGGATTTTATTTTTTATGATAGTACTAGCATTTGAATTGATATGATTAATTCAAACTCATGTCTCTCCATTGTACAAGCATATCTGAATTTTGAATAAAATGATCAAGGGTTGTTTCGTTCATGTCACTGTTGTGGTGTGTATGATTCTTGTTTTAGGTTTAATTCAAGGAATTAATGAAAATGCTTGAATGGGAAGGTGGATATGTTCTATATAAGCTATTTTATTTTTTTTGTCTTATCTTATACCATTTTATGAGAATGGGGGTGCCAATGTATGAGAAAATCTTTGGAAACTAGGCATGAAAATTAAAGGTTAAAGAGAATGGGGGTACCAAACTTACAGTACTCATTGCCCCTTGGTCGTCGGTTTTCCCTGAGTGCCCTCAACCTCATCCTCGGCACTGGTATTGACCTTGTTTTTACTCCTCCAAACTCTTCCTCGGTGCTGATATTGACCTTGTTTTCACTCCTCCAAACTCTTTGTCGATGCTGGTATTGACCTTGTTTTAACTCCAAATTCTTCCTCGGCACTAGCATTGACCTTGATTTCACTACTCCAAACTCTTCCTCGGTGTTGGCATTGACCTTGTTTTCACTACTCCAAACTCATCCTCGGCGCTAGTATTGACCTTTCACTTCTCCAATTTGATGAGCTACAACCTAGTTTCGATAGGTTTTACATTATGTTAATTAATTTCAAAAAAATTGTGCCATTTAGCTAGGTTTTAATATTCTACAATATAGTTAAGTATATATTAGCTATATTTTACATAATAAATAATATAATTGTTCAACTTATTATAATTATATATTATATTCTTTAACAAATTTATTAAATACGTATAAAATTATTATAATTAATAATTAATAATAAATATATTTTTATATAATACAAAATATAATTAATATAATATATATTTAATATAATAGTAATATATATTAATATGAGAGAGAGAAACTAAATTTTGATTGGTTGTTTCATGTCAAAAATCCAAGGATGGCATGTTTCCTTGGGGAGTTATGCTCAAGGTAGCATTCCATTTGATTAAAGATATGATAATTCTCCTTTAAGACCTATTCAATGTACCCATTCCACACTTAAGGAGACAAAGATAAATATAGAGAAGAAAATATAGAGAGAGAGGGAGATAATGACAAGCATACAAATAGAAAGGGAGACAAAGAGATAGAGAGGGGTAGAGAGATAAAGAGATAAGGATGAATAGATAGAGATATAGGGAGGGTGATTGATATATCTCTCCATGTCACTCTCTATATCTCTATATCTCCCACTATCTATGTCACTTCCGCCTCTTCCCCCCTCTATCTATTGAGCTATCTCTCCCTCTCCCCTCTTTCTCTCTCATTCACTCCATCTCTCTACTCTATATCTCTATCTCTATTTCTCTTTTATCTCCCTTCTCCTCCTCTCTCTATCTCTTTCCTCCTATATCCCTTTCTCCTACCCCTCTCTATCTCACCATCTCTCCCTCCCTATCCCCCCTATCCATCGACTCTCTATCTCCCCCTCTCTTCCTTTCTCTTCCCATATATCTCCATCTCTCTTTCTCTTCCCATATATCTCTATCTCTTTGTCTTTCTCTCCCCATATATTAACTAAGAAGACATGCAAGCATACAATAGTATATGTTGGTAAAACTATAATAGTGTTTTATTAAACTATAAGTAACACTTATCTTTCTAATGTCAAGCCTTCTTATAAAAATAGTGTTTTATTAAACTATAAGTAGATTATTGACACCACTCTTCATTCATCATGAAATGCCAAATGTAGCAATTGTTTTGTTGCTTTTGTCAAGTTTCATTAACCAAGCTATTTACTAGGTTGAATAAAGTTGTGTTATGACCCTTCTTCTCTTTAAAATAATTAGACAATATTAGCAAGATCAGGAAGGGGAGTAAACTAAACTCCTTCAAAATAGGGGTAGTTGTGGGTTTGTTGGTTTTCTTTGTATACTATATACTTAGTTCCTCTAGGATAAATAAGTAACTTTAGATCATTTTCTTAGTTGTGTATCCTAATTAATATAGAGTAATCTTTTTCATTTTAATTGACTACTACATAATAGTTTATGTGTTGAAAGAATTGTTTCCATTCTTTGTAGTTTTTACATTGGAATACAAATCATATTTAATTTCATGCCAATATACTTCTTTCATAAAGATATTTGTTTGAAATAAGTGCTTCATAAACCATCTAATCAAATCATAATTAACCTATCAAAAAGCCAATAGGAATTTTCTAAAGAAAAGAACATGACCAAATCATAGAAGTGTATGTGGCCTTCAAAATGAGTGATCCATCTTAGCAATAACAACTACACAGTTTAGACTTGGTATGTGTGGGATCATGATGGGCCAAAAAGTGGCAACATGAAAAAAGTAGCATTTGAACTAAGCCAAAAAATGTAGAAAATCTAAAGTTGACATTTTTTTTGGGTTGGCTGTCAGTACATTGCTCCATAGCAATTTCCAATCCAAAGTACTACAAATTGGATATCCAATTTGTTTTGGATATCCAATTCATGTCTAATATCTAATTTGAAAAAACATTTAAAATGTAATATTTTGGTGCTATAAATTGGATAT
>VDFB02381767.1:78406-121559 GCA_007258455.2 Sequoia sempervirens | reverse complement strand
CATTTTTTTTTAAATGTAGATTGGTTTCTTATTTATCTATAACTAAGGTTTGGAGGCGCAACTCATCATGCAACTTGCCACATCGGCAGATCTTTTGAGAAGTGTCTAAAATTTGACTTTTTAAAGGTTCGACCAAAACTTAATCATGGAACCCCAATAGTTGAACAAAAAAATATCATTTGTTGCTTGTATAATATCATATTTTTATTTAAAACAAAATTAATATATAACCTAAGTGGATCAAATACGCTGATAACCATAACATTTGATATCCCTACCTTTATATTCAACACATATGGACTAAATAGTTCTTTATTGATTGTGATATCACTGCCACATGGATCTCCTTTGGCAATGAGTAGTATGGGCAAAAATTTTGATATCTCTTGGCATATTTTGTATATATTAATAAATAATATATATATGCTAAAAGTATTTGTAGCAATAACATGAAAGACAAGATTATAAATTCTACCATTATAGAATTATAATCCTAACCCCCACTTTTTAAAACTATAAAATATTTATTATCTATTTAGTTTTTACTAATTATATAATACAATTAAATTAAATTAAATTAAATATTCATTTTAAATTAATTAAACAATTATTAATTAAAATTTTATAATGAAACAACAAATAAGATCTTATATAAATCAACTTTTCTATTTTTTTGCTTTGTGTCCAAATCATTTCATTTTAAAACATTATACTAAATTCTAGACATCATAATTAAACACAAAAATTTATTCTATTCTAATCCTAACCCTAGTTAAACCCTAACCCTATTTGGATTCTAACCCTTACCCTAATTGAACACTAAATCTAATTGTAATTGACCACTAAGCATAATTGAATTCTACCCCTAACCCTAACTCTAACTAAACCCTAAACCTAACTCTAATCAAAACCTAACCCAAATTTACTTGATTCATAATCCCAACCCCAACCCAAACCCTAATTGAACTTTAAAACTAACCTTAATTAAGTATTAACCCTAATTGAACATTTATTGAACAATAGTCCTAATTGTACCATAACCCTAACTTTGAATTATAGTTGAACTCTAATCCTAACCCTAACACTAATTCTTATCCTAATTGAACCTTAACCCCAACCCTAACCTTAACCTTGACCCTATTTGAACTCTTATTGAATTCATAACCTTAATTAAACCCCAACCTCATCCTCAATCCTAACCCAAATTGAACATTAATTGAACCCTAAACCTAACCCTAAGTGAACACTAATCCTAATTGAACTCTAAATTTTTAGTTGAAAATATTAAAGTGCCTTAGATTTTCCCATTCATTGTCATTTATCATTCAATTCCTAATAGAACTCCAAAAATTTATACTTTTATAATGTTTTAATACACACCTAATATTAAGGGTTTAGAGTTTAAGGGTTAAGGGTTTAGGGTTAAGGGGAGAGAGATAGAGGGAGTGAGTGAGTGACCCATTTACATATTATTCTTTTATTCTTTGTTAGTTAAATATTTAGTTACCCATTTACCGTTAGCAGAAATGACCCAAGAATTTAATAGAATGGACTATTCATATAATACCTTGCATTATGGAGCTCAATTCTCTGATATATTACTACTTATCAAATCCTTTGTAAATAATTGTAAACTTATGACTTCATTTAAGCATTTAATTGATTTTCTTGAATCAAATCAAAAATATAGACACACAATTGAACAAATTCTCAAAAGAAGAATGACAACATCATTAACATTTCATTCAAAATTCACTCAAATCCATATAAGGAGAGAAAATATATTATAATTATATGTTTATTCATGTTTATAAGTCATATCTGCATACAATTTAAGATAATTTGCATATATTCATCCAAAACTCAAAACAGGCTATCTATTCTATTCCTATCTTTCTACCCATATATTCAACACAAAACCTAGCTAGAGCTTTCATCAGTTGTCTCCCTACAAATGAACCTTGAATTCCTTTTTATATGACAAGGGAGCAACAAACTTCAGGATCAAATGTAATTTCATCACAAATTTTCATTTGAACAAAATCTCCATTTCATTTGACTTTCATTTCAAAACTTCCCACACGTTGAATCTGCAAAACATAGTGCATGAAGTGGGGAAAGCTAAAGTTGTAACTACCATCAGAAAAGGGAACACGAATTATCCTTAAAATCCCCTTTGTCGCTATCCACACAAAAAAACCAAGCAACCAAAACCTAGCTAGAGCTTTCATCACTTTTCTCCCTACAAATGAGCCTTGAATTCCCTTTTATATGACAAGGGAGCAACAAGCTTCGGGCTCAAATGTAATTTCACCACAAATTTTCATTTGAAAAAAATCTCCATTGCATTTGACTTTCATTTTAACTTTCCCACACGTTGAATCTGCAAAACATAGTGTATGAACTAGGGAAAGCTAAAGTTGTACCTACCATCAGAAAAGGGAACACAAATTGTCATCTCTCTATCCACGCAGAAAAAAACCAGGCAACCAAATTGCCACAAAGGCACCATAACAACTTCTTATTTACCTGCCACCCTGCCCTTACCAACACTCAGACCTCGGTATACATGCCCGCTTCTAGTTGTTTCCCAATACAGTAGACCCTCAGCCTCCTCTTCTTTATTGTCCTTGCCCAATATGGTTCTAGTTCGTTTGCTTGGGGTTTTAACGACCAATGGCACCATAGATATCACTTCCTCATTAGAGGGCAAACCGTGATTGAAGCAAGGTAAATACCGACAGTAGTCAGAGTCGGTCTCGGTTACATCATCAAAAGTGTTGCTCATAAGGTCAATGGGCGAGTGTTGGCATCCAGAGGAGCCATGCCCATACATTATTTTCCTACTGACACTAGTAATAGAGCACACCGATTGCTTGCCTTTGTCATCTACCAGTTGAGCAGTAACGTCCTGGAATTGCAACCTTCTACTGCATCTAGTGGGCACAAGCCTGGGCTTTTCAACCAAAGCACCTTCTTGAATAGCAGGACTGAGCTTTTGTGAGCTCAAACAAACATACCTCCTTACTGACTTACTCATTTTCTCTTGCTAGACAAGCACTCAAACTTGATTATACTCAGCCCACAAAGAGCTCTAACAACTACAAGAATGACACTATTAGCAGTTAATTCCTCTTGTATTTATTGTGCGAGGTAATGGAAACCTTCATCAATGCTTAGTAAAAATGCATGTACAAACATGACAATTTGGCGATGTATGTACTGTCACCGTTTAACTAGACCTGCATGAGAATCCGTAGATCACCCTTCATGATTGCCAACAAAATCTTCACACAGATTGAGATCGACGTGACTACACAAGCAAGGAATAATTCATTAATGCTTCACCATTTGTACAATAAAACGACCACCATGTGTTGTTTTCCAACTTTGAATACTGCCCGCTGATCTCTTGAAGAGTTGCAGATCAAACGGTTTATCTCGGGCTAACTCGGTTTGACATCCAACGAAGCATCATTCACCTTCCTCATGACCAATAACATTAATCCATCTCGGAAACCAACTACCATTTTGGTAGGTCCTATGCACTTTGCAAACTGAACGGATGGAGCTACACATTGCAATCTTGATGACCTCACAACTTTTAACCAAACTTCATCTTCCTCCTACGAGCTAGCAGGGAACAACAAAGATTTACATTAGCTTTTGATCTTGGTTGTCGATCTAAAACCACAGGTTATGAGCTCAATAGTGGAGATTGAGCCCCACATTCTATATAGGACAAACATCTACCTTTTGCTGACCTCGCACCAAATAACAGGGCGAAACCTTAGGTTTGCGAGTTGGCGGGGTACGATCGAGATCTTTTCCCATATCGTCGAATCTGAAAAACCTACACATTGCACAGTTAGTATTTAATGAAAGGCTTTGGATAAGCCATTAGAAACATGACCACTAGGGTTAATGGCTTAGTCTTACGTCACTGGATTAAAATTAAAACCCAACTTTGATTTTAATACTTTATTTCCTCCACAGGGTTTTATTTCCTAAGTCTCGGTTGGCCCCATGTTTCATCTTTTAAAAAAAACTTATGTTATTGTTTGTCATCCGCCTAGTAATGCCCACTTCTCCTTTTAATGAATGTTTTATTTTTCAAGGGTTGATTTAGTGTTGCAATTGATCTATTTCCTGTAGATATCAACGGTGCCCGCCATCTTGTGATCGGGAATTGAAGGATCTCAAAATCATGGGTGAGCGCCACATGTCCTATCTGGGGGATCAAATTTGTGCTATCGCTGACAAACTGCCATTTGATTTGAATCGTTCCCAACCATCCCACGATGGTGCTTGGGTTGATTGCGAAATCATGGGCGGGTGCCATGTGTCTCATCCGATGAAGCCTAAAGAGTAAAGGAAACACTAGTCGGCTTTAAATGTATTAAGGGGTGGATTACTAAAGTGTTCTCGAGATGCACATGTTCTAAATTGATGGATATGTTATAATCTCACTGGAAAAGTTGCTCAAAGGTTAACGACATGGCTGGCGACTATGTTAAAGGAACAAGATCATTGATGCTTAGGATCAATGGTTGCCTGCCATCGCGCGATCAGAAGTTTCAGGATTGTGATATTGCGGGCAACCGCCACGTGGATTTCCTTCATAGTGTATGGTAAGGTGGGCCCCTTATCATTGTGTTGGAAATTGTGTCAGTTTTTTTTGAAGGTGGATGTCGATGATTTGATCAAGCTGAAGAATCGATGGCTTGAATTTAAATCTGCATCAAATATGGTTGGAGTCGTTCGTGTAGCGCGAAATTGAGCTTTAATGGTGAATGAGACACTTGCTAGTGTAATTTGATTGACAATAAAATTAATTTTCCTGCTTGATCTGTATCACAAAGCATTCAACTATTTCATGGAGTAGTTTCAAAGCCGAAGGTAGAATTGTGAGTTTTTGCAGCCAGAATTTGGGAGTTCTGCGAACAAAGTCATGAGTTTATTTTTTGTGCCTCCCGGTCATTTTACATTTGAATTTGGGAAAGGATTAGCTAGATGTGCTATGAGCTTGTTGATGAATGTGTTAGGGATATAAATTAATTATAGTTGTGAGAAATTGTAGTGTTTTGTCCTATAATTTTTTTATCTCTGGTTAGTCTGAGCTATCTCAATTATAACGTTGTAAAGAAGCCCTAGTTTTTCTGAGATGGCACCACCCAAGCAACATTTTAGCCAGACTAAATATTTGAAACAAACCCTGTATGATGATTTCCTGGATCAATTGCCCTTGTCAACAAATGATAGGAGGAAGGGATTGGTCCTAATGCGAGGGAAAATCCTGGGGGAAGGGTTAGTGTATAATTGCTCCAACATTGGCGATGCTAGGGTTCCCCTCACTGACTTGGAATTGTTCAGATTGTGGTATAGACAGAGGAATTTTCCTCACCCTTTTTCAAATGGATGGATGTATGATATGGGGAAGCTGGTGGTACCAAATGTATTCCCTGATGTAGACCTGCTTAGGACAGTGTCTGCAAGATATGACCCTATTACACGGATAATCAGGGACAATGATGGAAAGGTTCTATTGAGCATTAACAGAGAAGAGGTCCAACATATTTTTGACTTGAGTGAACTGAGCGAAGACTTGGTTCCTATCAACCTTGAGGAAATGAAGTAGGAGTATGCAAAGCTGAAATCTCTTTTTAGAGCAAGGTTGTTTCCACCTCATCTAGTTAGGGTAGGAGGTTCAAAATTTCATATCAGCCATAGTGACCAGGAATCTTTCAAATTAAATATTTTTGCAAACCATTTCCTAGCCACTTTCTATTCTTTGTCAGATTTTGGGTTTCATTCCTGGTACGGTAATGCCCATTGCTTATATGTTCATGGGGGTGCAAATACAACACCCTAACTTCTCTATGACTTATGAATTCGCTTCTTTCTTGGCTGAGAGGATGCATGAAGGGTTGTCAAAGCCGCACAACAATGATACCGACACTCAATTATTTTGGTATTCTATGCTAATGCATATGTTTTTGTTTAAGAATGCTGAATTTTTTCTCTGAGAGGATGAAATTAAGGCAATCAGTTGATGGAGAAAGATTGCTAGTACAGATATGGGCTGCAAATTTATCTTGTAATAAGGAAAGCACTAGTTATGTGCAATTTGATAATTATTTTGCTTCCAGATTAAGGGCTAGATTAATGGTGAATATATATAGGATCCCTGAAGAATTACATGATTTCCTCAGGCTAAAGGAGAGGAAGCCAAAATTGAAGGTTTACCATAACTGGGGTGACATTATCCCATACCCAGTCAGCACTGTCTTGAGAGTATATGGTTTTTAGGGATCCCCTCATATACTGCCATAAATGTGCCACCAAGAGTGGGATTTGTAGAATTTATGTGGCAGATAGGTTGTATTCATGAGGACAAACCCACTGGAAGGGGTAAGGGAACATTTTTCCTAGATTATACAGTGGTTTCTGATTTTATATTTTCAAAGGGATGCTAGATGCATTTTGATAATTTTTTTGATGATTACCATTTGAGGTGTGGACCAAAGCGGCAGCATGATCCTGAAGGTTTATTTTTTCTTTTCAAACAAAGAATAAAAGCTAGAAAATTTGTGCATGAGTTCAATTTCCCTGAAGACTTAATTAGAAATGAATTTGATTTGAATAGACAAGAGTTGAACAAGAAGAAATGGATAGCTTATGGTAAGCTACTAGATGTTGTACACAAAATGGATCCAAAATATGATCCACTGTTGGAGTTCAGTCCCCACCATAAAAAAAATTGATTTTCTAATGGAAAACTTCAAGGAAATTATGGGCACATTGAGGACAAAAAAGGTAAATTTAGAATTGAGTCTAGGTGTACAAGAGCAAGGTACCAAACCAATTGAAACAAGGCTAGCATACCAGCCTACGGAAAGGTGGCCCATTTACAGGAGGAAAAAGGATAGTAGTAGTGATGAAGAAGAAGTAGACAGAAAAGGAAAACAGATTATGAAAGTGCCTCCACAACCAAGTCCAAAATTCAAAGTGCCTGGGGCAATCAAAATTATTGATTTAGAATCATCACCGGAAGACAATCCCTCATCACCACCATCTGGGCCAAGCCCTAAGAGGCAAAGAATTGATCAACCATAGGAGGATCTGATGGATGAGATTATTGTTACTGATCAAGACATGCAAGTTGGTATGCCTTCCCCTGCTAGGCCAATTGAATTAGTTTTATCTGATTTAGATATGAAAAGTAAAAATGTACAAGATGCAAGAATGGAGGCATGCAAGGAGTTTCTAGATGAGAATATATTTGTAAAAACTCCTATATTCTTGCAATTGGTATAGAAGATGAAGTTTGAAGAGTATAAAGATAAATGTAGGAATAGAAGAGAACTAAGGCCTGACAGGTCAGACCAAGAGAATGATGAGGAGGTAAAAGTTGAATTAATGGAAAAATTCAAGAACATCACTCCTAAAGAAGGAAGAAAACTGGTGAGTCAGGCTGGTGTATTAATTATGCCTGAATGGGACATTGCAGATGCAGTAGCCTTTAATGCTATTATGAAGTCTAAGAATCCATTTCAAGACTCTAAAGAAGAGGTCAAGGCAGCATTGCAAAACTCTGCTTTCAGTGAGGAATATGAAACTTTGACAATTTGGGCATTGGCCCCACAAGGGAGAAAACCATATGTTTCTAATATTAATCCAAATTTCAAGGGAGGATTGATAATAAAGAGAGCTTCAGAGACCTCAACCACTGAGGCCACTAATTTGACTATGAATGTGGCCAAATTGGCCCAAAAAACTGTTGAAAGGGAGGAAGTTGAAAGGAAGAGCTTAATGGAAAAATATAACCTTTTGATTGAGGAGTACAACAAGATGCAGCAGAAAAATGTTGAGTTGCAAAATGAAGTGGATAGGTTTAGGTATAAGCAGATTGGGGAGACATCAAGTGCTTCAGGAACCAGTACATTACCTTCCACAGCAGGGTCAGTGCCTCTTGCTTCTCCAATTGTTTCCACACCAGGATCTCCTAGTTAGAATCCTATCCTCACCCTTTCTTTAGAGGAAGTTGAAGAAGAAACAAAGTGCTCTATTGATCCTACAAAGAAGTAGCTCTTGCAAAAAATTGATGAATTGTAGGCATCATTAAAGAAAAGTGAGGATGGATCTCTCTTAAAGGAAAAGGAAATTGTTACTACTGTTTTGAGGCATGTAAATGAAAAAGTTGATAGCAATTTTCTATCTATACATTATTTATATTCTTTGTTGTTAGCAACAATAAAGAATATTGATAGGGATTAGGAAGTAGCGATACCAATAATTGACAATTGGATCCCTAGGGCCAGTGATCTAGATATCATGTATAAGGCCTCAAGGTTTGATATAAATAATAGGCCCCAATTATTAAAGCCTACTCATGTGTTAGTAAAATCATTGCAAGGTTTTTAGACCTTACCAGATGACTTGAGTAGGAAGATTAGGGAGCTAGTGAAGAATTTCAATGATTGGGGTAACACATTGTTACCTGATATAATTGATGACCAGGGGAAAATTAGGTCATTTCAACAATGGCAGGCTCAAGCAAGTGAGGCCATCAATGATCAAATCAATTCAATTTGTGATGACTCAGACTATGATTTGTTGGTGAGTTGTATGGACAAAATCATTAGTACTAGCTCATTTTTAGAATCTTTTGAAAAGGATGTGAATCAGGTAGCGGTAAAATACACACCTTATAATACCAAGGTAGATGAGGTAATTAATTTTGACTGGCCGACTGATGATGAGTGCCAGAATTGGGTAACTAAATATTTGACTGAGGAGGAGTAAAATGAGTGAACTACTAATAGGTGGCAGATCAAATGATGTGGTTGCAATGGTTCTAGTTTTGTGTTGACGACTTTCTTGGTGCAATTTTCTTGTGGTTTTTTGCATCACCATTCCTCAGCTGATATGATGAACAAGAATATTTTTCAAGGTGGTGGTTGTTGTAACAAATTTTGGAATATCACCAGGTGCTCCAATTGACTAGTGACGTGTACTTTTTGGCTCGGTGCTTGTTTGCTCCTTCATTTTTTATAAGAAGGATTTCAAGGCCAGAAGTACGGGTTAGCAAGTTAGATAATTTTTGTCGATTCTAGGTGAAGTTGCAGAGCGAATTGTAAAGTCCGATGGTTTTAGAGAAATGCAATTTAGGTTCTAAGTCATTCTGTAACAAGTTTTGAGTTCATAGAGATTTAATGTTGTATAACAATACTAGCATTTGAGTTGAAATGAAAATTTAAGCTCATGTCTCTCCATTGTACATGCATATCTGAACTTTGAATGAAATAACTAAGGATTGTTCTATCCATCTTACTGTTGTGGTGTGTATGATTCTATTTTAGCTTTAATTCAAGGAATTAATCAAAATGATTGAATGGGATTATAGGCGGACATGTGTTGTATAAGTATTTGATAAGTAGTCCTGGGTTAGAATGCATACTAATGAAATTATAATGCAATATTGTCAGGGATCTTATATGTGATGTATTAAATTTCTTATATACTTCTAGATGCTTATGAATTTGACTCCTGCAATGGATATATGGCACTGATCTAAGTTGTAATTATTAGTGTAGTTCAGTATTTGTTTGTCCTTGCTTAGAGCTTGCTACAAATTGCAAATCATTGACTATCTTATACAATGGATTATGTTTAGTTATCTCACGCTCCAGATAGTTGATATTGTCTATGAACAACCAATTCTAGTTGATATTATCTTATCGTGTTGAGCTATTACATGAGATCATCTGCTATTGTTAATGTTGTTTATAATAATGGTGCAAAGGTTGTAAACACATTAAGGGATCACCCTCTTGGGTCTTGCAGAGCCCGAAGTGTAGGAGGCTTTTAAAGTCCTCGTCAGTTGGTCCAGGTCCTTCGAGCTGCCTTCGATTGGAATTAGCAATTCCATAGGTAGATTAGAAGACAAACCTGGTTACATTGTAAAAAGAACCAACATACATGTCAACCACTGAACAACCACCTCTACAACTGACTTTTTAATCTCTTATGATCACATGAAACATAAAACACACTAATTTCAAGGTTGTTAACATCACTATTGAAATGTTTTAATTTTTTGACCTTTCAAACATTAAAAAGTACATCATTAAATTAATTATGTAATGGCATAAAAATTAAAAACATCATGAATTAATTATGTAACCACATAAGTCAAATATAATTCTATCAAGAAATTAATATCAAATAGATAATATAATCGCATAACTTATACGTTTCAATGTCATTGATCTTCTTCTTCATCCAACTCTTTGTTTGTATCATCCGATCTAGATTCAACATTGTAAGGATTGGTCATATCATCATCATCGTCATCGATATCAGTTTCGATAATGTCATCATCCACACAAATATCATCTTCATGAACATTAACTCCTACATCATCATGATCTAGTTCCTCCTCTTCGACATCTTTGTTAGGGACATCATCAACTAGCTGTTGATCCTGATCATCATCTATATCATCTTCTAGTTCTTCGGTATCTTCTTCTTCCACCACATTATACTTTACCGGCCTTCCTCTTGGATCATGTCTAACAACAAATGACCAACCCGGTTTACCTGGAACCTCTAAGTAAAATACCTTCTCACATTAGCTTGGAAGAACATAGGGCTCATTTGCAGCTCGCTCGATCAACCTTGTATTAACCATGGTAAATCCATTATCATGTTCAATAACAGTTCTCTCAGGATTATTTTCATTCAATCGTAGCCTGTACCATAGGACGACGAACATAATTAATCTGAAGGACTTAAAGTCACACTCAAATATATCATCCAAAATCCCATAGTATCAATTTTCTGAGACTTCTGGATGTATGTCACTTCTAGATGAAACATTAGTCACCTGAAAGACTGCAGTTATATTAGAATCACAAGTTTTCTTCATGTCATCCAACATCTTGATTCAAAATTTATGACCATTGCACCACATAGCCTTGTGGTGTTTCACCTGCAATATGTCAAACATGTAAAAATTATTGCAATATCGTCAGTTGATAAACATATTTATTCTTGGCTGAATGTATGCAAAGAAAACAATATCGACATATATATACATCAATATACTTGAAAATAATTAAATAATATGGGTGATTAATATATTTATACGTACCTATTTATCTCTTAAACCATATGCTAAATCAATTTCTCTTTGTGTAAAATTGGAATCTCCATTATGATGAGCTTATTTAACCAATGAAGTCACACCTTCCCATGTTAATGCGCGACCAGATTGTTGACATCGTTCAATCCATACCGTCATCCAATCAAGATTGTTGGCTACGTACAAATGTAGTGCATCCCACTCTCGACCAACTGTATAAAAAATGAAATTCACAAATCCACATATAATTAGTTAAATACCACAAGATACTCTAATCTTAATTTATAATTGATGTATATTGAAGATTAAAAATTAAATAAGTACAATATACATAAAATTATATGTAAAATGTATTCCAATTAATCTCCATGACCATCTTATAATTACCTCTCACTTTCCTCAATCTACCTTTCCCCATCAGGTACTCCCCTTCGAATTTGTTAATGGAGTTGGGATCCCAAATGCATCTACATGGATCTTTGCTGCAAACTTAGGAAGATATTCACTAATGTACACCATGGTCTGGTATACCATATATCCCTCCACCATAGAACCCTCAAGATGTGCTCTTTGTCTAACCAAAGCCTTTAAAAATTTCAAGTGCCTCTCAACCATACACATTGACCTTGTGTGTACAGGTCCACACAATTCAATCTCCTCAACTTGGTGTATGAGGTAGTGTTCTTGTGCATTGAAAAATGTTGAAGGTAGACACTTTTGCATTTCACACATTAGACGAGGAATTTCTCTTCCAATAATTTATATCTTCTTTATGGATTTTTTAGATGACATCCATCTACAAGTGATTCAAGGTGCAAATATATTAACGAGATTTAACAAAAATATACAAGATATTACATAACAAGTAAAACAAATGGAAATTATAAGATGTATACAATGAATTGAACAAATCTCACTACTTACCTCATGTATTTTCCAAGATCATATATAACTTGTTTGAAATTGTTGTCAAATTTTTCTAGGAGAGATAGAGGTAGAACGTACTGCAACAATTATAAAATGATCTTTTCATTATTTTTCCAAAAGTAGTAAACACAATACACTGAAAAGTACATGCATTATACAATGTATATAATATACCAGAATAATTATCTTAATGAAGGTATGCCAATCATGCATTTTCATCCCCGACCCAAATTCACCTTTCTTTGTTATTATATTGTTTATGTTCGCAACAAATCCTGTGGGAAATCAAATTTTTGTATGACTTCTTTTATAGCATTGCTTTGCTGCTCTATTAATAACCAAGGAAGGGCACTTATATTAATTTGGTCTCCATCACTATTTAATTGAATGACATTTTTCATTGCATGATTGGCTCAATGTCACTACAAATTTTGACAATTTTTTCTTTGTCATGCCTTCCATCCAATATTTTCCATAACGTTTATGTTATATTCTTTCCGATATGCATTGTATGAAACAAATGCACAATTTGTAGCTGCTCATAGTAGGGAAACCTACTAAATTGTCTCGATAACTTTTCAGTCCCGTGGAAGTCGGCCATTAATGCCTTGACGACCTTCATAAAGCATACAATTTAAACAAATTAACAACAACAATCATTGTCAATTACAACATGAGTAAACACAACACAATATAAAATATAAATTCAAAACATATCATATATGATAGATAAACAATTTGATCCCGATGTATAACCTTGATGATTAATTCTATTATATTCCAACTTCCATAGGCGAGGTGTCATTCTTCATGGTTTTGATGTAGTCTCCTCTTTCCCATTGAAAAGATGTTTTTCAGTAGTTTGATACTTATGATTTCTATGGAGGAAGTTCCTATACTCATCAAACACCTGCTTTCCTAATCTTGTTGAACGACGAGATTTCATCTTTGGACCACAAATTGGACATGCAAATTTTCCCTTTGTTTGAAAACCTACAAGATCATATATAATTAGATTAAATATGTCAATTTTTTTAATTATACATAATGAATAGATTATTTTAAAAACATGCATGATATTTACTTCATCAAATTAAATATTGTTAAAGTGTAGTCGAACGTTATAACATACCACAAAAATGTGTTAGCCCTGGGGCATTATGAATTGTCCATACAAGCATTGCATGGAATTGAAATTGTCTTTGTCCTATTGGTCTAGAGACGCCATACATAGTGACGTCATTCCATAACTTTAGTAACTCATCGATAAGAGGCTAAATATATACATTCATATCTTTAACTTGGTACTTACCTAGTTGAATGAATATAAACATTACATAATTATTATAACCATTTTACTGCAATATATATAAATTAATGTGCATGACTATTGAATGAAAAAAATATAAGTCATTATGCAACAAATAAGAAAAATAAGATGCTACTACGTTAAAGAAAATTGATGTAAACAAATACCTGGAACAATCATTGAAAATATTATGTGCTCCCTCTTTATTGACATCCATAGAGGAATGTTATTGTTGATAACAAAAATAGGCCACACTAAGTAAATAGATCTCAACTCTCCAAATGGATTGACACCGTTCGCTCCCAATGAAAGCTTGAGATTACGAGGTTCTTCTTTAAAGTGTGGCCATTTTTCTTCCATGTCCCTAAATGCAGAACCATCCGTAGGAATTTGAAGAATGTCATTTCCACTTCTATTCCGTGCATGGTAATCCATAAATTGCGCTAAGCTTTCGCACCTAAATAATTGTTGCATACGTGGAATAATGAGAATATAACGAAGAACCTTGCGAGACACCTTTTTTATTAGTTGATCTATTCGATATCTACTAATATGACATTCTGGGCATTCTGTTGCAAATTCCTGTTGTTTATGATATATAATATGATCATTGGGACATGCATCTATTGTTTGATACTCTATTCTGGTATCTTTCATAATGGCACATAAATCTCAGTATGAGCGAGGTAAAATATTTGATGGTGGTAACAAAAATTCACCAATCAATCTACAACAAAAAATATTTTTTTCATATAAAAAATATTAATGGTACATATTTCATCATTTATTTACTAGTGATGAACTAACAACAATTAAAATAGATGAAAAAAGATGACATATATGACATGCCTTAACATCTGTGAGATTGCTATGTTTGGTAAACCATTCATAACCTTCAAGTTCAACAGCAACAATACAACAGAGAAAAGAGTTGTTTGGGAGCCTTCATAAAGGGGCTCGTATGCCTTCTCAAGTACAGGTAAATCATGAACATCATCAAAGTCATCTTGATCATCATGATCAGCTCTGCCACTAAATGTGTCATGGATCAATGTATTTGTACCATCATCTTCAACTATGTTTTCTGACGCATGATCATCTTCTTCCATATGATCATTAACTTTGTCTTCGATATTCACAACTCCACGTTTGTCCGCTTGCAAAACCACATTCTCTGGGCTGTGATAATCCATATCATCTACCCTAGGGCACCCCACCTTTATAATAATGATAGACACAAATAAACCATGATCATGATCAAGTGATTATATATATATATAATTTTAAAACGATATAAACATTTACAAGTTCAATCAATATAAACACATATAATGAACTGTGCGAACTATTTTCCTAGTACCTACAAAACAACATGAATAAGGGAGTTAGACAAGGAATTACAAGCTAAAAGAAGGATTCCCCATGAAATCCATTTACAAATCAAACTAGGAATGAAAATAATGAAGAACACAAAGAAGATGATAAAAACTAGATTTAATCCTAATTTAATGTGCAAACTCTTAATCCCATGGGGGAATTGGTGCCAATTTGATGTGAAAATTGGCCATTTCCCAATTCCTATGATGCAAGATTCGAATGTTGAAGAGATTGATGATCCACTTTTGATGAAATGGTGAGAGCTCCAAACAAAATTTGCAATAACCTAGCTAAGAACTCAAAATTGATGAATGGAAATGGCTAAGTATTTTAGCATGGTAACTTTGTTTGGATTGTGGATGATGAAATGAGGAGAGGAGCTCTTCATTTATAGGATTTCAAGATGGATGAATTCCCAAATTTGAGCAATGTGGGACTATCATTCATCCAATGATATGGTGCCACTTGTCAAGCTATGAATGGATGATGGTTGTGCAAGATTTGGGGTTTGTGCCAATAAATGCCAATATTTGAAATTCAAATTTGTTGAAATGACATGTAAGAGGGAAGGCAAAAATGCAATAAATGCCACTTGGTTCGAGGCAAAGGACATGTAAGAGGTTTTAAATGCCTTATTGGATGTACATGTTGACTTGAAATTTTTTGAATTTCAAATTGAGAGTATTCCAAAAGAGATGCCATGTGAGGAAAATAGGGATTTAATAAATGAATTAAATCTATTTTCATGTGCAACTTGCATTATCTAGAGGATGTGACATGAGATTAGATTAAATTAATCAAAAGTTATTTAATTTAATAGGAGATTAGATGATGTGACTTATTTGACTTAGATTTATGGATTTATTTAAATTGGATAAGAGAGGAATATGATAAGAGGCTAATTAAATAAAGATTTTGATTTATTTAATTAAAAAGGGATGGTGTTAGATTAAATCAAATAAGGTTTTAATTTATTTAATTTAATGAACAGATTTTAGGGATTTAATCAAATAAATTGATTATTTAATTAAATAGGGATAATTAGATCAGATGGATTAATTTAATTAACAAGAGAAATGACTTGATTAAGATAAAGTGATTTATTTAACCAAGAGAGGATATTGATGAATTTAATCAAATAAGGGAATTTGATTAAATGGTTAGACCGAGGAATGATTTATTAAGAAACAATGTTAGTAAGTCGGGATCAGGTGCACGATGTCAATCAGTATATTTTCGATGTCTACATTTTTCCCCTCTTTGAAGCAATGCACTCGTTGCGTTGGTTCAAAGAATAAATGATCTCAATCAAAGCCAAAATTTTCAATATTAAAAACTTGTCCTACTGCTACATGGCGAAAGAAAACATGCCATTATAATGCCCCCTCGAGAAATCGGATGAAAATTTCAATTTTTTGGGTGATCTCACGAAAAAAAGGTAACAAGGTGCTTGATAGGTCTAAAAGGGGTCCAAGAGGCTAAAAATGTGTCTAAATGCAATAAATCGATAAAAAAAGCCTCGAACGGATGAAAATAGGTTCGGGAGTCCAAAACCCTAGTAGGACAACCCTAGAGGGTCAAAAAACCCTAATTTTTAGGCTTAAAAGGGGCCCGAGGGGTCACTTTCAAGTCATTTTCACACACCTCCACTAGCAAACCTCGATATTTGAGCTCTGACCTCCTAACGATATGGCGCAACGACAACTTCCTCTACACATTTCAGACCGAGTTCGGACCTACTAGCGGCCACCTAACATCGGTGCCACGGTATGTGGCCCTAACTAAAGTTTCATTTTTTTGTTTTAATGCATTTATTACTGCTTTTAAGGAGAGCTCGCCTCCAGTGGCACTATTATAGCGTCGCTCGGTGTTCAAATTGCATCGCTTTTTGCCGTTTTGCACCGCAGTGGCGCTATTTAGCACCGCAGCAGTGCAATTTGGAGTTTAAAAACTCCACTGCTGGGCTCGGGCTCGACTCAGACTCGATGGACCAATTTGGAAAAGTGCGCTGCAACGGCGCCCTTTTCATGAAAACTGTGATGCTGGGGGTTAAAGTGCGCTGCGGCAGTGCTATTTGGCCAAATTTCGGGTCCAGCGTCAGAGTTTGAGAGAACTTAAACTGCGACGCCTTCAAAAACTGTGCTGCTAGGAACGAGTTTGGAGCGTTAGGTCAGGAATTTTTCAAAAAAAATTTAACATGCTAACTTTCTTTGACACAGGATGGGCCTAGGGAGCTCTATTCTTGGGAGCACCGGTCACGGGATTTTGCGAACGTTTTACGAGATCTGAGTGACAGGGACCAAGATCGGCTGGGAGCTATAGGACTATGGCATATTGTGTATGCAACACCTATGCGCACACACCTCGGGATGTTGTCAGCACTAGCTAAGAGATGGCATAGCGAGACATCGTCATTTCATCTTCCCACTGGTGAGGCGACTGTCACATTGGAGGACGTCTGGCGCATACTACGATTGCCCATTCATGGCCGCCTGGTGATCTACGATATGGAGAAGGGACGCGAGTGTTGCATCCGAGTCCTTGCTACACGAGACATTATATATTGTGAGGGGTAGATCAAGCTGGAGCAGTATAGGGTTATAGCACCTCCCTTTCACTGGGCGATTGAGATGATCATTTCGGGTTTGGTTGCCCCAGACCGACAAGGGCGGTATTTTAGTCCTGGCTGGGGTTACTGCTGAGAGAGGATGGTTCAGGATACGCTGGTTCAGTTCACGTGGGGGACCGTCCTTCTGGCTTCACTTTATAGGGATCTCCACAAGTATGCATACGCGGATGGCAGAGTGTTGGGAGCCGACGTGACCTTGTTTCATGTTTGGGCATGGGAGCACATTTTTGTGCTACGTCTATGGGTTGTTCTGGTTCTGATGGGGGCAGAGGATGCCCTAGTGGCATGATACAGAGGGGGTGTGTCATTCACACACACCGACGAGCATGGGATCCCCTACTGGAGGTGGGTCATAGATGAGATGCTTGTGTTCACTTGGAAACCATACCTCGGTCAGCCTGGATGGGCTGATGATGCAGACCAGCTCTTTTATTGTTGTCAGGATTGATACATGCAAGGCCAAGAGCACAATATGATAGAGAGATACTTGCTTGGGCATGTACAGCATCAGTTTGGTGAGCCACAAGATCGGCCAGATGATAGTTATGTAGCCATCTTTGCACACAGTATGACACAGGTGTCATGGGGGCCTGGCATTCCGACTGCAGAGGCAGTTGAAAGCTTTCGGCAGCTAGTAGCCCGATCGTGGGCTTACGATCAAGGTTTGGAAAATCCAGGCACGACATAGGCCTACAGAGACTGGTTCAAACCTCCTCTTTGATTGACTGTTCCAGGTGAGGATCCAGAGGCACACAGGGTCAGAGGCAGGGGGAGAGGTTGAGGACGAGGGCCCAGGGTCGCGATTCGGTAGGATCCACCAAGGGTGCCCCCAGTTCCGCCAGGTCAGGGAGATGTCCCCATGTAGGACCAGCAGCAGGATTTTCCAGTCCCACCACCATGAGCTAAGGGTGAGGGTCAGGTTCATGTGCAGCCACGGGCACAACCAGTAGGGCAGGCAGATGTGTGGGATGCCTTGATCTTACAGTTACAGGCATAGGTTCAGGCAGTGACAGCTGAGAGGGACCAGGCACGGGCTGAGAGGGAGTAGCTCAGAGTAGAGAGGGATCAGGCAATGCAGCAGCGACAGGCCGCAGAGCTACAGGTAGCCACAGAGCTAGGCCGCCTACAGCAGATTGAGAGTATGACAGCCTCCACCTCCCAGGGTACAGTGCCGGTACGATCTTACAGGGATGTCGTTCGAGAGGCAGAGTACTACCGCTGAGCTTATCACGACACTATTCCTAGAGCAGACTGGGTTCCCAAGTACTCAGAGCAGGCCAGCCAGAGACCACCAGAGGGTCACGGTGACAGGGGTGAGGGTAGAATTCACAGAGATCGAGCGTGCTCCAGATGATACACACTTTTGTGCCTTATGGGCTCATTTTTGATAGCCTGATGGGCATTTTGTACTGATTGACATTTATGTACAGTGATCTGATTATTGTTTGTACTATGACAGTGGATGATATGATATATATGAGCTGATTTTGATGCGATGCAATGTGTTCTTTTATTTATGCATGGATGATTTATTTCTATATGCTCTGCAATGATGTTCTATGGATGCATTTATTTCTAATGATGTTTATGCCATGATTATGACTAACATATCTATATTATGCTAACCTATGATATGATGTGTAATAATGTTATCTATATGATGATTTATTTTATGCCAATGCAAAATGTGGTATATGATATGATCTATGGTATACGTGATGATGTGTGAAAATGCTTATTATGAGATGATTTATGGATGAATGTGATATGATGCAATGGCCGTGATATGATGGTATGAGATGCTTAGAATAACAAATGTTAATATCCTAAATGATGATGTATGTGATGCAATGATATGTTAATGTGATGATATGTATGCCTAATGAATTAATGCTTATATACCTATTGCTTATGATTATAATGATTATGAGATGCTTTCGTTCATATTATGCGATGATTTATGTAATGGTAATATGAAATGGTTATGAAATTTCAATGAATACTTATGCAACGATCAATGTAATGCCATGAGATGCGATGTAATGGGTGGAATGTGATGTCATGAATGTACCTATTTAAAATGCAATGTGTATGTTTCCTATATGATATGTTATGCAATATGCTAATGATTTGTGGATGCAGGATTGATGACGATGATGGTGATGGTGATCATCTGTCATAGTACTTTGTTAGTGCAGTTAGTAAGAAAAGAAGAAGTTATTTCAACAAGACGCATGATGACACAAATGTAGATGATGATGATGATGATTACTTGCCGAGGAATTGGGATTTTTGAAGGGCCAAATTTTCTTATGTTTGATAACACGCGTGGTACGATGCATCAAGGTATAGCAAACCAGGATGGCGTAGTACCCAGTGTGATGGACTTTGACTCGACAATCAGATGGGAGTATTCTTGTTCACACCTGACATACGGAAACCCTGCTAGGATGCACTTCAGAAGTTTTAGACACCTCAGACCAAAACATAGAAAGGTAAACCTATCCCTGTAATAGTCAACAAGTTGCCCTAGACCTCTTCCATACATACCTAACAAAGCAAGTATCCGCCAAGGCTATATTGCAAGAGCGTCCAACAAGCACAACAGACAAAGGATAACGATCATTTCCCCATTCCTATTTCTCTAAATCCGTTGTTCGGATATCATCGAGAGGTCCTTGGAATGAACGCAAATAAGATATGTCAAAAGATAAAGACCACGTAAATAAACAAACTGATGCTCTTCAATATCGCTAACGGAAAAAGGATATGTTTTCTAAGGATGATGAATGAAACTTATTACCAAAAGATAATGCCCATTGTAGGAAGGATTCATCCTAGGACATGTTAGTGGATGGTGGCATGTCATTTCATTTATAAGGGATGATTGATATGGGACCAATTCAGATGATGAGTTACCAATACGAAGAGATAACCAGCTTGCTTATGTACCGACTTAGGCTTTTGACTTGACATTTTGAGTTCTACTTTTAGATTGCTAGGCTTGTTTCTAATTGTTTCACCAAGGCTGAGGATGACGATTAGTTTATTGTGAGTGGTTTTTTATTGCGAGTGCAAGCGAGATGAGGCAGATGGATTTTTTCAAATATTTGGATGTTTTTGATGTTTTTTTAGAATGTTTTGAGGCTATTTTTTGGTATTTTGGATTTTTCAAATGTTTTGATTTTGGATTTTTCGAATGTTTTGGGATTTTCTGAGATTTTGACCAAGAGACTAACTTAAAGACCTATCCTAGGGGTCTCGAGGGCTAATCAACAGATTAGCCTTGCCTATGTTATACACGCAGAGACCACGTAGTTTGATTGACGACTTGACCGATTTACAGACGACGATATACATGATGAGATGTCAGTTTATTATGACGGACTCCTATAGGACTGACCTAAATGTCTCGGGGGATGATCAAAGATCAACCTTTCCTATGTTCAAGCTCAGAGACAATGTAGTTCGACAAGACGACCTTGTTTTTGGCTTTTTGAATGACTTTTTGACCTATTTTTGGATTTTGATGTTTTGAATTTTTTGGATTTTCGATGTTTTGATGTTTTTGGATTTTCTGATTTTGAGGACTTTAAGACCATACACGAATCCGATCCGATGAGAACATGCCCCCAGTGTGATGCAATAGACTACTCCGATAAAGGCAGGACAAACTGACCTTGAGGATGAGCCGAGTAGTACTAGGAGAGATCATGATACGAACACAGGACCAAGCTATGGTGCAGATGCAAGTGGATGAGTGATGGATGGAGACCCGAATGCGATGGATGATGGATGTAAAATGGATGGATGATGTTGAACAAGTCGTAAAGATCCTGGTGGATGGAAAGTGCTTATTTATGCAAGGCACCTGTTTGCTAGGTTTTCATCGAGGTATTTTCCCAAAGTGCCACCAAAGTGGTTTTCACTAGAGGACGATTTTTTTATCCTTTTTCTAATTTTTTTGGATTTTTTTCTTTTTTTCTTTTATTTTTTGTTGTTACCAAGACACCTGTTTGCCGTTTTCAGTAATAACCATTTTTAGGACTTTTTCCGATTTTTCTGATTTTTTGGTTTATACCCGGAAGATTTAGGCATAAAACTTTTTGAGATGGGAGCTATTCATGGGCTCCTGCAGAGGTCCCCCTTTGGGTGTTGATAGCTGATATGCCCCTGATTTATAACTTGCTATTATGACAAAAGGTCCTAGCCAATTAGGTTCGAACTTGCCTTTGTTGCTGGGATTTGGGACATTCTTCTTATTTTCTTTCAAGACCAATTCTCCAATTTGGAAAGTCTTGCTTCTGATTTTCTTATTGTAGCTCCGTTTAAGTCTATTTTGATAGACTTGCAAGTGATTCAAAGCATTGATCCTTCTCTCATCCAGTAGCTCCAGCTTGTTTAATCTTGACACCCAATAGTCCTCATCGGTGATGAGGTTTTACAGTGATATTCTGAGGGATGGGAGCTTGATCTCAATGGGGAGTACGACTTCTGATTCGTAGACCAAGGAGAATGGGGTGGCGCCAGTGGGTGTGAAAATGCTAGTTCGATAAGCCTAGAGGGCGGGATTAAGCTGTAGATGCCAGTCACGACCTGCGTCATTGACTATTTTCTTAAGGATTTTGAGGATGGTTTTGTTCGTGGCTTCTGCTTGGCCATTGCCTTGGGGATAATACGGGGTGGAGAAGCGATGCTGGATTTTGAATTTCTCGCACAAGTCACGAACCTCCTGGTTCTTGAATGGTGTCCCATTATCTGAGATAATGGCTTGTGGGATGCCATAACGACAGATGAGATAGTTCAAGATAAATTTTGAGATCTGCTTCCCAGTGACATACGTCATGGGTATGGCTTCCACCCACTTTGTGAAGTACTCAGTTGCAGTGATGATGAACTTGTGGCTATTGGATGAGGTGGGTGTGATTTTTGCAATGAGATTGAGTCCCCACTGCAAGAAGGGCCATGGTGTGATGATTGGGTGAAGCTCTTGAGCTGGAGCATGGATGAGATCCCCATGTTGCTGACATTGTAAACACTTTTTAGCATGATCATGTGCTTCTCTTTCCATTGTGGGCCAGTAATACCCCATCCTCAGTAGTTTCTTGGTGATGGTCATTCCACTCAAGTGTGAGCCACAGATACCATTATGAACCTCGATTAGAGTGGTTAATGCCTCCTCAGCATTTAAACAGCGTAGCAAGGTACCTTCTATGCTTCTACGGTATAAGGTATCACCTAGGATGAAAAATTTGGATGCCTTTTTGATAAAGGTTTGTTTAAGGTTTGATTGGAGGTCAGCGGGTATGACTCCTATGCGAAGATATGTGTAGATGTCATAGTACCAAGGATCTCCAGGACCAACGATTTCACACACAAATTCTAATTTTGGTACCTCGAATGCGGGAACGAGAAGCTGCTCAATCAAGAATTCGTATCTTGGGACATTGTTAGGGATATTCAACAAGGATCCAATTGTCTCCATCACATTTGTTGCTCTATTGTTAGTTCTTGGAATTTGCTCAAATGTTATGTCAATGAAGGATTCCTTTAGAGTCTCCACCAATTTCTTGTATAGAGTGATTTTATCGTCCTTAGTCTGATATTCATTATTGACCTGATTTATGATCAACTAAGAGTCTCCGTAGACTTTGAGGGCTACGATATTCCATTGCACTGCTATCCTGAGACCTATAGTCAAAGCCTCATATTCTGCTACGTTATTTGTGCAAGGAAATGCTAGTTTGTATGACCTCGGTATGCAGTCCCCTTGTGGGGTGATGAAGAAGAGACCAGCTCCTGATCCATGTTGTGTGTATGAACCATTGAAGTATAGTTTCCAATGGTCAGTTACATTGAGGTTAAAGATGGATTCATCTGGGAATTCTGAGACAAGAGGGTTCTTAGAATAAATGGGTGCTTCTGCTAGTTGATTTGCAATAACTTGTCCCTTAATGGCTTTTTTCTCCACATACTCAATGTCATACTCTGATAATATCATTACCCATTTTTCTATTCTTCCTGTGAGCATTGCCTTTGATAGGAGATACTTGAGGGGATCAATTTTCGCGATGAGCTTTATCTTGTGTGCCAACATGTAATGTCTGAACTTTTGGGATGCAAACACTACTGCGAGGCAAGCTTTCTCGATGAAAGAGTAATTTAGCTCGTGACCGACCATTGTTCTATTGATATATTAGATAGCCCTCTTCGTTCCGTTTTCATCATGCTGAGCCAATAGAGCTCCAAGGGATGCTGTTGTTGCTGACACGTATAAGATCAATGGCTTCCTTGGGATAGGTGGCATTAAAACTAGTAGTTTCAGTAGATATTCCTTGATCTTGTTGAATTCCTCTTCACATTTTATATCCCATTTATACGCCACCCCTTTGTGGAGTAGGTGAGAGTATGGATTTTGCTTGTCTGCCAGTTGTGCTATGAATCGTCAGATGGATTGAAGTCAGCCCTGGAGGCCTCTCAGTTGTTTTAATGTCTTTGGTGCTTCCATCTCAAGGATTGCCTTTACTTTCGCCAAATCCACCTCGATACCCCTCATGGAGACTATGTATCCCAGCAATTTACCTGATTGTACGCCGAAGATGCACTTCTTGGGATTTAGTCTAACTTTGTATTCCTCTAGTCTGTCAAATATAGCACTTAGAGTTGCTATATGATCTTGTCTTTTCCTTGATTTAGCTAGAATGTCGTCGACATAGTCTTCGACTGTTTTATGAATCATATCACGGAATATCAACGTCATGGCCCTTTGATAGGTTGCTCCTGCATTCTTTAGGCCAAATGGCATCATGTTCCAGCAGTAGGTCCCCCATGGACAAGTAAACGCTATCTTATGTTGATCTTTTGCTATCATGATCTGGTTATATCCTGAAAATCTGTCCATTAGTGATAGCATCTCATGCCCTGCTGTCATGTCTACTATCATGTCGATGTTGGGAAGTGGGAAATCATCCTTGGGACATGCTTTGTTCAAATCTCTAAAATCTATACAGATTCTGATGGCTCCGTCAGGTTTTGAAACAGGTACCAAATTGGACACCCATTCTGGATAATCAATTAGTCAGATAAATCCCGCATCTAACAACTTTTTGAGCTCCATTTTGACCAATAAGGCAATTTGAGGATGCATTTTTTGAAGCTTTTGTTTGAACGGCTTTGCTTCTGGATACATTGCTAAATGATGGACTATAGTCTCTGGATCTAGCCCTAGCATATCGGCATAACTCCATGCAAAGTTTATTTTCCTTTCTTTTAGGAATGCTGCTAGGAGTTCTTGTTCTTCTGATAATAGTGATTCCGCATAGAATGTGATATGCGGGGTCTCCTCGGTTCCTAAGTTGACAGGATTGCACTTTTCGGCCAAGACTGTTGACTTCTCCTGATGAATAGCTCTTAAGGGAAGATTGAATCCTTCATCCTCGGGTGCCTCAATGAGGTTTTCACCGTTGGATACGTCCTTTCTTTTTACTATTTTCTTGTCAAAGAGTGCCACAGTGTGGTTTTCACTCAAGGACTTGGATATGATTCTTAGTTTCTCACTTTTGCGATTGGAGGATTCAATCATTTCCCCGTAATAGGCATGTGTGTCCAACTCCATTATAAAGCCTGCTTTGTGATCTCCATCTGGAATATTATCCCTCAATCCCATGAATTCTGAGAGCACTTCATCATTTTCGAATGTATCAAGAACTGGTGGTCCTCGTTGGTCATAGTGGATCAGTTGGGGGTAGACTAAATGAATCTCATGATTTTGACTATCTGGTTCAAAGGATATGGTACTAATCATACACAGGGTGGTATCTTCGAATAACCTAGGTAGATTGGATAAGGTATCTTCATCATCGCTACTAATATAGGGCTCAGTTATAAAATTGTGTATCCCTACCTGTGACTATTGGTGAATGTACTTGTTCTAGCACTGGCTAGGGAGAAATATTAACCGTTCTAACTGGAGGACTTCGGCCACGTATGGTTATTCTCAGAGTGGCACATCCAAGACCAATATTTGTTATGGGTCGCGTCTCTGGCATGATAGGTATTATGAGGCCATTGTCATTTTGTCCCAATCTTTGATTTCTGTTGTAGCCCATTGCAAGCATCATGTGTAGACCTTTTCTTGTCTCATCCATTGGTAATTCTGGTGTTGGTATTTCATCTTGATAGAGCATGTGAGATGGATCTACTTCAATAACCTCATGGCCAAGGTCTCCCCATCTTGTGAATTTGGGATAATCCTCAGGATACGTTTGTGATGTGGAAGCTTGATTTTCTTGGGGGCGTCCACGTGATCTAGGAGATTGTGGTAACTCTCCTATCACGAAAGAATTGTTAGGGAGCCTGTAACTTCCACAACCGTCCTCTTGGATGATGAGCTTGATATCGGAGAAGGTGGGGATGGTGGGGAAGGTGGGTGTCTCTGTCGCAGAAGTGGACGCGAGAGTGGTGGGGTCGATGTATGGTGTGGATGGGCCTTCATCATTCTTTGGCACTTGGGGTATTTTGTAATACTTGGCTTCAAGATTCTTGCAATATGAAAATGGCTCAGGATCTCCATGGACGGTAACCTCTTGTCCATTATGTGTAAATTTCACACATTGGTGGAAGGTTGATGCTACAGCTTTCATCGCATGAATCCATGGGCGTCCCAGGAGGATATTGTATGGCAACTCGAGGTCCAAGACCTGACAGGTGGTTTCCATGAGAATTGGCCCTACTTAGATAGGGAGCTTAATCGTGCCTTGAGATACTCTTTCTTGGTCATCATATGCTCTTATTGTTATGCCCTTTCCTTTGTCAATGGAACTTTATGATATTTTTAACTGCTTGATGAGGCTAAGAGAACAGATGTTCAAACCTGCACCTCCATCCACCAAGACCCTTTTGATTTTGCTCTTTTTGACAATGGCTTCTAAGTGAAGTGCACGGTTGTGAGATGGTTGGGTGGGGAAATCTTGGTCAGAGAATGTAAGGAGATTAGGTGTTATGATATTTCTGACCATAGCTTGGAATTGCTCTACATTGAGATTTGTGGGGACAGTGGATGAGGCTAATGCTTCCTCAAGGATCTTTTTATGCGCTGGTGATATTTTTAACAACTCCATGATGGAGATGTGTGTTGGCATTCTTTTGAGTTGCTCTACAACATTGTAGGTATGCAGAACAGCTCTAGATGAAGGGACTTTGTTAGGTTGGGATGATCCTGCAATGGTGACTTTGCCGCCTCTTGTGGTGACTCCACAATCTTCGGCATGGGCACCCTTGATGGTGATGACCATGCAGTCCTCATTTAGGGAAGCAACGACTATTTTGTACACATGGTTTACACTGCCCTTCCCCTTATCATTTTTATTCCCTTTATTGCCATGATTCGACATCGGATTCGTGTAGATTTGAAGATCCTAATTTCCAGAAGGTTGTTCCACATTTATGATTTTCTTGTCGATGAGATCTTGGATGATGTTTTTGAGTCTCATGCAATTGTTTGTGGTGTGACCTTTTATTTTATGAAATTCACAAAGTTGGTTCTCGTTGTACAAAGGAGGTTTGACATCGGGTTCTTGGTAATTCTTGAATGTAGGAGGCTTGATAAGTTTTTTGTCAATCAATTTTTTCATTATATCCTCTATGGTTCCCCCAAAATAGCATATTTGCATTTTGGATAAGTTTTGCATTGAGGCGGTCCCCTTTGGTCATTAAGGTTATTGATGGTAGGGTTGTTGGGATGATATGTCGTGTGATGAGTGTTTTGACGTTGATTTTGGATTTGTGGTGTAGGTGTATGTTGGCGGGGACCACTAATGACCACCTTGGCATCGACGACACCATCATTAGTAATGTACTTGTTTCTTGCCCATGTACGAGGTTTATCATTGTAATTTGATGGTGGGTGATTGTTTTGTTGTTCGTGATATGACGTTGATTCGGCGGGTTGGGTCGCAAGGGCTCTTTCGATGCTGAGCGCCTTGGAGATCAATTGTTCATATGTAGTGATACCCTGAACCTTGAGATGGAATGCCAAGCAACTTTCAAGGTTGGCTATGATTGTGCAGACTTTTTGTTCTTTTGGCATGGTCCACTTACTCTGATTGGCCTTGGATCACCATCGTTGAAGGAATGAAGCAAAAGATTCATTCTTTCCTTGTTTTAGAGCATATAGTTCTTCGAGACTAACATCCATTGCAATGTTACATGCGTAGTTCCTAATGAATGCGTCTCTTATTTCTTGGAATGTTCTAATGCCTGAAGGTAAGCAAGAGAACCATTCTATAGCGAGACCTTCCAAGCTTCTAGGGAATAACCGCATCAGATAAGTATCATCATATGTGACTTCCATACAATGAACTTGGAATTCCCTGATGTGATCTTCAGGGTTTCCCATCCCTCGATATTTGTCAAATTTTGGGATTTCAAATCCCTTGGGGAATGGTTTCATGTCTAGGCTCCTATCAAATGGATAGGGACACAAGTTACTTGGCGTTTTGGTTGTTCGCCTTGATTGAAGGTCGAGCACTTGTTGTGAGAGAAACCTGAGTTGTGTTGTCACATCATTTTGTGAATCAGGGGGTGGGATGAAGGTGTTTTGAGATGTTCCAATCACCGGTTGGGTGGATGGGTTGTTTGGTGCATTGTTCGATGGTATCTGTGTGTTCTAGCGAGTGAAGTAGGCTTCTACTTGCTTTTGGATAAACAATGCTTGTTGTTGATCTTGTTATTGTTGCACTAGGATTTGTGCTTGTTGTTGCGCTTGTTACTATTCCAACAACGCTTGTTGTTGTTCCCACAACGCTTGTTGTTGGGCTACCAATTTTGCTGCTTCTTGTTGCTCTTGGTATTGCTTTAATGCTTACTGATATGCTTGCAATTGCGCTGCTTGTGCAAGAAGTTGTGCTTGTGCTTGTGCTTGTTGTGCTTGATATTGAGATTGTGCTTGAGCTTGGGCTTGCGTTTGTGCTACTTGCGCTTGTGCGGCTTGTTGCTATTGTAATAAAGCTTGGGATTTTTGTGCTTGTTGCGCTTGTAATGCGGCTTGTGCAGCTTGGGCAGCTTGTGCGGCTTGAGCAGCTTGTGCGGCTTAAGTAGCTTGTGTGGCTTGAGCAGCTTGTGCGGCTTGAGTAGCTTGTTGTATGGATTTTTGTTTTTGCACTTGTTGGTATCCTCTTTGAAAAGCAGCTTGCAATGCTGCATCATATTGATTTGATGTGGTGAACGTTGGTGGTGGTGGATTTGGAATGGTGGTAGATGATGATGTTGTGTTGATGTTTTGCATGTTGGATAATGGTATTGATATGATTGGTCCTTGTGAGACCATGCTTTGTGATGATGTTGCCATTGCTTGTGTATTTATCGTTTGTTGTTGTGATATCAATGATAAATTTTGAGTGTTTGGTGCAATGCTTTGATTGATGGTTGGGATGTAGGTTTGATTGATACTTGGTAGGGGAGGTAACCCCAAACCAAGGAGTGGTGTGGATGATAATGGTAATGGCGGAAGAGGTGGAAATGTAAGGGGTGTGAGTTGTTGTGAAAATGTCGTGGTGTCGAATAAGCCCCCTAGTCCGAACGTATCTCCCTCTTCTTGTGAATTTGTGAGAAGAGGTGTTTGTGGTGTTGCGTGAAAAAATGATGATGATGGATCATGATGGAATGTGAGAGGAACATTCTTGTGTAATGGGTTTTCGGGTATGTTTTGTTCCAAGGTGGTGTTTACATCCATGTTTTGATTATTAACAAGGGGATGTGATTGAAGAGCATTGAGGAATGTGTTTCCCTTGTTGACATTTGGTTGGGTTGGAGCAAACGATGTCGTGATTTGCGGAATGTTTTGTGTGACATTTTGAGATGGGGGTGTAGATGAAATGGGGATGGTGGATGAGATTGGGGGAAATGATGTGTCCACGATAGTACTCACATCAAAATTTGATGGCAACTTGGCCCCTTGTTTTGTTAATTCAATCATGTATAACGAAGGGTTAAGTCTCATCATGATGTTGATGATTCTATGGTTGTCCGGATTTTGGAGCATTTCTTCCATTTCCTCACGAGACATTCCGAAAGTGAGGTCTTCTCCTTGATTTTCTTCTTGGGGATGTTGCGATGATGAGAGGGTCAATGGGTTGCTTGATTCTGTTGGATTCATTTCTGCATTGGTTTGGCTAAGATCACTTGAAACGAGTGTTTCTTTGTTGGCTTCCATACTCTTCTCGTATTGAGATCTTGTTTGGACCATAAAACAAGGATCAAGAATATGGGAGATGAATCTCTTGATTCTTTTGGATTGATCTCTATTTTATGTCCCAAAGTGAAAGTTTTTAGGATGCTTTGGGGATCAAAAATGATGATGATATGATGATGATGTTTTAAGGATGGATGATATGGATGTTTTGGCTTTTGATAAATCTTGAATGAGACACTAGGCTTTTAGGACTTTGATTTGATTGGATTTCGGATTTGGGGTTTTGTCCTTGACTTTGATTTTGACTTTTGATTTTGAAAAAAAGGACCCTAAGATGTTTGATAATGATCTAAGGGATAGATTTTTTCAAAGGATGATAATTTGAATATGTGTGAGGAGAAGGATGCACCTACCCACACCTATTCAAACAAGATGATTTTTTTTCACTAAGCATATGAAGAAGGATTCATCTACATACACTAAGCTAGACAAGATGATTTTTGACAATTTTGACTAAGTATATGCAAAAGGATACATCTACACATACCTTAGCCAAAAGTGATTTTGATTGATGTTTTCAAGGATATAGTCTCAATGTTTTGGATGATTTTTGTTTTTGTGACAAAGCCTAGTATCAAGGATGATTTCAAGATTTTCCAAAAGGTGATGGTGAGATGGAATTTGTTTTGATGTTTTGAAGAATGGATGAAAATATTTTGATGTGTTTTGATCCTAAGATGAACCTAAAAAGATACACTTTGTTTGCTTAGACCTAGGTATTGAGGAGCATGCAAATACTTTCTAATGACCCTTGTAACAAAGAAATGATTTTATTTGAACATTCATTTTCAGATTTCCAATCAATGATTTGTGCTTTGGGATTTGGAGTCTTCAACACATATGAAAGTTCATTTTGCTTAGCTTTGCTTAATGTCTTTATTTTACCAAAAACACTTTCTTCAATTGGGTTTTCAAACTAAGATGTCCAATGTCTTAATTTCTTCAAACCCCACAAGATTATGTAGAAATTTAATAAACTTAAGGCAAAGGGTTTCCCTATTGTTTACTTAAGGAGACAAATTGAGATCTAATCCAATGCTTAAAAACCTCTAAGGATGTGAATCCCAAGGGAAAGCAATAACATATGGATTGAGTCAATGGTATTTGTCTTCAAAAGGGTTTGAAATTTGGATGATGTTAAGTGTTTTTCTTCATGATGTTTTCGATCAAGCAATGCTTTTATTAACCCAAGAATAAGTACAATCCTATGGATGTGTAAGACAATATTTGTTGGGTTCCCACTTGGACAAGTCCAGCTACGTTTATCTCTAGCGGATGGTTAGATGCTTGACCCCACTGGATCCCCTCCATGGCACTCACTTATACGGGGAAGCCAAGCATCAACACCCATGAAACTCCCATGGCATACTTTCCATCTCTACTAGAAGACCGTAAAAGTGTGGGGTGGCTTCAGAACGACCGTTCTTGCACCAACAAATAGATAAAAGATTTTGGCAAATTCTAGCACATGGGTTTTAGTAAGGACTTTCCATTTGTAGGAGTTGACCCAACATGGCAAGAGTCCCCTTTCGGATCCATCTTGTCGGAGTCAACCGCATGATATTGGAATTTCTTCCAATATCCACATTTATATCCCGGCTGGAAATACTCTTGGCTTTAGAGTGTTACCGGTTGAGTCGTTCCCTTGGGTAATTACTTTTTCCCCAAGGCAGGCCCTCTAGGATAAACAAAAGCGAGTGAAGAACAATATTCGTAACTCGATCAATCCTTGTTGGCAACAAGGAGAGAGAATGTACACAACAAAGTCCCCACTCACACTCGCACAATAGTTTGTTCAATTTTAAGACCAAATTGAAGTGTGGAGGTGATTGTTTTATCTCAACTCAAAGTCATGGAAAAGACCTTTTGATTCTCAAGATCGCTATAAAGCGCAAGAGAAGCGCATATGTCATTTTCCAATGTCTTTAGTCTAAGTAAGCCCTCACAAACAAACAAAGCTACACTTGTTCTTTTTAGATCCTCAAAGCAATATGTGAGTTCATTTTAGAGAACCAAATCACAAGTGAAAGACATTTTTTCAATTTTTTAATCCCATAAACGAAATCTAGTAAGTTTTTGGTCCTATTGTTCGTTTTAACCTTTGCAAGAAAATGGAATTGAAAAGTTCTTTTTAAGCCCAAATGAAAGCTAGTGTTCTAAGATGAAAAGATGACAAAATTCCTAAGGAAGTGATAAAAAAACACTTAAGTGTTTAAAAAACACTTTGATTAAACCAAATATCATCACCATGCTCCTCTTCCCTTAGTTTTCGATTTCCAACCTACAAAGGAGAAAAATAGTCAGATTATGGAAAAACACAAAAATTTAAAAAGTAGAAAACAGAGGAAGAAGCAATCATAAATTAAAGCACGTGCTAAAAATTAAATTTCTCCCTTTTACTATCTTCCAACGTCACAACTCGTGAAGGCATCGTTATTTTTTCCTCCTAGCGTCGCTCTTACAGCGCCGCTTACCAGTCAGCGGTGCTCTGTGTCGGGACAGAGAGCACGATTGCGTCGCTTTTTTCGCCCAACGTCGTAGTTTTTGAAAGCGTCGGAGTTTAGAATTTTTTTTTGAAAATGATGCAGATCGGCGAGTCCAGCGGCGGAGTTTAGAATTTGAATTTTTTGGCGGGATGAGTCCAGCGATGCTGACGAGCCCACGGTGCTAAAACAACAACGCTGATGAGCCCACGTTGGAATTTCCCGTGTGTCAAGAAAATGCAGAAATTTTGAGGAAATGTTAGAAATGTTGATGTCAAGCCCTCCTTCTAGTGCCAAATGTGCGAACCATTTTCTTAGTACCTACAAAACAACATGAATAAGTGAGTTAGATAAGGAATTACAAGCTAAAAGAAGGATTTCCCATGAAATCCATTTACAAATCAAACTAGGAATGAAAATAATGAAGAACACAAAGAAGATGATAAAAACTAGATTTAATCCTAATTTAATGTGCAAACTCTTAATCCCATGGGGGAATTGGTGCCAATTTGATGTGAAAATTGGCCCTTTCCCAATTCCTATGATGCAAGATTCGAATGTTGAAGAGATTGATGATCCACTTTTGATGAAATGGTGAGAGCTCCAAACAAAATCTGCAATAACCTAGCTAAGAACTCAAGATTGATGAATGGAAATGGCTAAGTATTTTAGCATGGTAACTTTGTTTGGATTGTGGATGATGAAATGAGGAGAGGAGCTCTTCATTTATAGGATTTCAAGATGGATGAATGCCCAAATTTGAGCAATGTGGGACTATCATTCATCTAATGATATGGTGCCACTTGTCAGGCTATGAATGGATGATGGTTGTGCAAGATTTGGGGTTTGTGCCAATAAATGCCAATATTTGAAATTCAAATTTGTTGAAATGACATGTAAGAGGGAAGGGAAAAATGCAATAAATGCCACTTGGTTCGAGGCAAAGGACATGTAAGAGGTTTTAAATGCCTTGTTGGATGTACATCTTGACTTGGAATTTTTTGAATTTCAAATTGAGAGAATATTCCAAAAGAGATGCCATGTGAGGAAAATAGGGATTTAATAAATGAATTAAATCTATTTTCATGTGCAACTTGCATTATCTAGAGGATGTGACATGAGATTAAATTAAATTAATCAAAGGTTAATTAATTTAATAGGAGATTAGATAATGTGACTTATTTGACTTAGATTTATGGATTTATTTAAATCAGATAAGAGAGGAATATGATAAGAGGCTAATTAAATAAAGATTTTGATTTATTTAATTAAAAAGGGATGGTGTTAGATTAAATCAAATAAGGTTTTAATTTATTTAATTTAATGGACAGACTTTAGGGATTTAATCAAATAAATTGATTATTTAATTAAATAGGGATAATTAGATCAGATGGATTAATTTAATTAACAAGAAAAATGACTTGATTAAGATAAAGTGATTTATTTAACCAAGAGAGGATACTGATGAATTTAATCAAATAAGGGAATTTTATTAAATGGTTAGACCGAGGAGTGATTTAGGAAGAAACGATGTTAGTAAGTTGGGATCAAGTGCACGATGTCAATCAGTATATTTTTGATGTCTACATGAACAACTTACTAATGGACGATAATCATGCCCCCCTTCAATGTGACCATGCTGCCTACAATGTTTCTCAGCTTTTGTGATTAAAAGTCGTCTCGTCTTTAAGCCCTTGCAATTATTGCAAGGACAATAACATTTCCCATCACCCTTTCTTTTCAATCTAGCCCACAATCTATCAAGTGTCTCTTCATTTTGTTTTGGACTAATATTATCTGACATGATTTTTCTTTACCAAGCTTGACTATTTAGATCTTTAAAAAATATCAAACTCACACTCCAATAATTTTTATTCATAGAAAGGTAACATAATCTAATAATTTTGATATTTTACACCACAAAAATTTGGCATGCAACCACCCCTGCAAAAGAGAAGATAGTTTGAAGTTAATGACCCCAAAAAACACTTTAAAATGCTAATTCCAAAAATTATTAAATTCTGATTTTACTATGATTTCCAACCGTTAAGACTCCTAAAATCATAATATTGAACTTGATCGCAAACTTCCTACAACGATGGAGGTAGCGAGCTAGTAAGAGCAAGTGACCCATTCCTAAGGAGCAAAAAGTCAAAATCATCATTCCTAATGTCAATATGGATTTATCCTTTTAGTTAAAGATGCAATGTGTCACTTCTTATGACGAGTTTATCCCTAGGGCCCTCAACATTTAGAGAGCCCTAATAAAAAACAACAGAAGCATTGGTAAGAGCATGATTAGGGTACAAACCCTAGGCCTCCGTAGAAACATAAACAATAACTATAGCGGATTAGTGAGATTACAATACCAGAAAGATTGAGACATTGTAGGTAATAACAAAATCTTGCAATCTAAAGATTGTAGCCAATAACAAGCACACTATGTAGCTTAGTGACATTTGTAAATGCAATCTACGGTAAGAAGAATGACAGTCACTTGAGATGTGACAGTCAAAAAGAGGCTGAGCAGTGACAAGATAATAAAGCTCAAAACTTGCATAGTAAAGTGGAGATTTTAACAGTGAGTTTCCTTGCCCCTTTGCTGACCTTAAGGGTTTTTCAAATGCTTTTGGTAGTGTTAGACAAGGAAAATGCAATCAGGGAATGACTGTCCAAATGAAGTAACAGTGGTAATCAAGGGTTCAATGTTTTTTCTTAGCCATTAATGTATAATGGAGGTAGTGGATTGCATGTTTGAGCAGTGTTTTGAGACTCATCAAAGATGGGATAATAGTGAATAATACCTTGTGGACTGTGAAGTAGTGTCAATAAGGTTGAAGGATCTTAAGAACTACAATACCATGAAACAATGAGTCCCCTGTAGTAAGTAGGCAGTCTATAGGGCATAGTTTGATTTTATAGAAGGATGCTCATGAAAGGAATCTTCAAGTGATAGTGAGTGAGTTGTTTGAGATTGCAGCTGAGGGTGCAATACCCAGTCTTAAAGGAAGTTAGCAAAGTAGTAAATGTGCAAGAAAATCAAATCATACACAACAAAAATTCACAATGTTATCTTGCATAATGCCTTGAGTTTGAAGACAAAAATCTCATTGTATCTTCATGATGAAAGTGGTGACCTTAATGGTCAATCACTGGCAACCATGATTTTAAAACATGCTATTGTGCTTATGGAGGCAACATTTTAAGCAAGGCAGTGAGTGGTGGTTTGGAACAATGGCAGGTATGAAGGACTTGCTTTATATGCATACTATGTAGTCTAGCTTAAGACAACATTCTTAGAAGAGATTGAAGGTGGATTATGGAACTCAAGGATTACCATGAAAAGGATTAAAGAAAAGACTGAGATCTATTTAAAAGCCATGGTCATGAAGATATTAAAGTTGTCACATGCAAAAACCTAGTAGCTGGAGTAATGAATACAGTGCCAAAGAGGATAGTGTGTTGGGGCAGATTTAGGAGATCTCCACATTATCTAATTACAAGGAAATACATCATTTATTTATTTATTTAATTAAAAGAAATCATTCTAAACCCTATATAGGATACATTGATACTTCAAAAGCCTCACAAGGAATTTGAGATTATGCAAATATATGTCAAGTAACATTCATAAGGTTTAAAAAATATTTGATCACTCTCTAGAATAGCCCATTAAACATGGGTTGTGCTTGAATGCACTACATAATTGATATAACACAACCACTCTACATATCAACTAGAGTTATAGGCTCTTTATTGCAGCAAGAGGTAATCACTCTTCGATCATGCTATAATTACATCCTAACCTATTAAATTTGAGACAACCTTAATGCACCCAATGATGATTGACACCTAAATTATACAACCTGAATTAGCTACATTATATGAGTTCCTCCATTTCTATCACAACATAGCCACATTAAACTTGGGTCACACATGAATGCATCTTGTATTTGTTATATCACAATTGTGCCACATGACCAATAGAGTTATGGATCATATAATTACAGTCACAAGAATTTGTTCCTTGGTTGTGATCTTATGGTGATTCCACACAACAAAATATGGACATGAAATTCTCAAAACCCTAAACCTCTAAAAATGAAATCTGATGAGATGTTACTTTAAAATATTATTTTCAAACCTAGAACTACAAATCTGACTTCACAACTGAATTATGCAAAAAGACAATGACTACCCTCAACTTGGTGATATCTTCTTGAATTTTTTCTGATTTTTCCCAAGAAAATTGTCCTTAGTTCTCCACAAACTGTCACAAGTAGAGAAAAACACTGTCGCAATAAATCAAGCGTGAACTCACTTTTCTTTATGTCGGCCACAAATTTTTTTTTCTTCTATTTTTCATGTTTGTCGAAAATTTGACGAAAATGATAGCCGACATTTCGACAAACCCTAGGTTTGTCAAAATTTTGACGAACGTTGGGGATAAACTTTCAAATATTTGAAAATTACACATCAAATTTTACAAGCACCCGACGATACATCAAATTATACATATTTTGTCGAACAGTTTTGTCGGATTTTGCAGTCAAATGAGTTAGTGATAAAATTGCACAATGAACATTGGTGTGACATAAAGGTTCCTTAAGACTCTTAGTGATAGTGATGGTCTTGCCGATAGTTTTGCAATGGACGTCGGTGAGATGTCTTTCCGATAGAGTTGGTTTGGCCAATGGTTTTGTATTTGATATGACTCTTGTCGATGGTGGTGACTCTTGCCGATAAGGACAGTTTTTTTCTTTGTGATATTGGGGAGACTTGATTTGTTATCATTTTGACTTCTTAGGGTGTCACCGATACCTTTGGTCTTGTCAATAGCTATGTGTTCGAGCTTTTTGGCATTGGGGAGACATGGTTTGGTGTCTCACCGACATGCGATTCAGTTAAACTTTTTGACAGAACGTCTGTCCTATGTGGTGTGTTATGAGCCAATGAGAGAAGCAGAATGTGAACCATTGGAAGTTGAATAGTTGTGACCATTCCTATGTGGAAGATCAACAGGCTGTGAGAAAATGGATTACCCTCTGCAATAGTTGACGACGATGAACAGTTTGATGGTGTAGTGTTGTTTAATACTGAACACGGATTGATCTGAGTGGGTTCATTGTATGCGTCTGAGAGCATTGTGAGATAAATGTTCTGTACAAGATTGATCAATGAATGTTGCTACTGTAAATTGACATCAGAAAGTTAAGTCTGATCTCTGTATGTAATTTTCTTTACTGTAATACAAAGAGGCTTTTCTTGGTGTGGTGGGTTTTTCTCCTGTAAGGGTTTTCCCATGTAAATTTGGTGTCCAATTTTGTATGTGTTCATTTCTCTTTTCTGTTGTTCTTTTCAAGTGTATCTTATTGAACTGTAATTGCAAAAAATTAAAGTCATATCTGCATTCTTCCCTAAGGTTTTGGCATTAGGAGAGTTTGTTCCACACCTAATATTTCCTTACACCATATACATAAGATGTGTCTCCATTTTTGAGTTTGCATCTTCTCTCAACACTTGGCATAATGTCAATATGTTCTTCTAAAAGTCTTCAAAATACTTGACATCAAAAGGCTCATGTTCATTATCAGGTATTCTTAATGAGATTCCTTTGAACCCTTTTTGTCTAAACCTAGAGATCTATTTCACTCTAAAGCTACTTCTGTCTTTTCGATATTTTTTTTTGAAAGAAGTAAGGTCTATAACCTTACTTGCAGCCACATTGAGTCTAAAAACCTCAAAAATAAACTCCCTAGTTATATTTGTAAGGAGACTTACATCCAATGCCCTAATTAATTTGATATTTTCATCATACCCAGAAGTAAGGCATGTGATGAGTTCCACATTTATAAAGACATTAGGAACAACCAACTTCCCCAAATCATAGGTCCATGCATTGGAGATAGGGGAACAACGGTTTCTTTTTCCATACTAGTGTACAGACAATTCCCACCCAATGACTATGTTATCCTGGTTCTTCAACTCAGCATCTCTGCAATTTTTGGCTATGTCTACTATCCCCTCTACTCCATTAGGGTTGAGGTTATGCAAAGGTTGTTTCAAGAAACCTGACAACTGGACCATAATATCCTCCTCAAAGGGTCTTTTAGATGTAGAGCCAGAGGGTTGGGTGTTTGAGACTCATAATTCCAGAATGATTTTAAAACATATTTCTACATTATCTTGTTGGGACTTTACAATCTTACGCAACAAATTTTGTAGACTTGTCACCTGATTATGAGCTTCAAGACTCTAAAAATGGTGAATTTTGTCAAGGACATACCTATTTTTTAATTGTTGAAAGCTCAAGTTGACACAGAACGGGCACACCTCTATGGATTTTGCTACTATGTTGGAACAAAAAAATTAACTAAAAACTTATGAAGGCAATTAAATAAAAAGATGAGCCATCATTTGTCACATCCACCATTACTTCTTGTTCGCGTGAGGGTGGTTCATTCATCTACCCATTTATCGATTTTGAACATGGGTCGTCCATCTGGAAGGGAAGTATAAATCTCAATGATGAGTAAAGCCTATATTTTCTTGAAAAGGATGCAACCATCCCCTCTCTTCAATAGGATTCTCCCACGTCCCATGTGAGAATATCATCACACAGTGTCCTTTCACAATTCCACAACCAAGAAAAGGACATGCCACCATGGGCCCACGGACTTGCAAAATCCTTTAATCTTCTACCATATGCAAGCATTCTATGGAGCCTTGATTTTATTGAAAAGGATGCAGCCATCCCCTATCTCCAATAGGATTCCCCCACATCCCACATGAGAATATTGTCACACAATTTCCTTCTGCATTTATGCAACCAAGAAAAGGACATGCCACTATGGATCCGTGGACTTGTAGAATCCTTTAATCTTCTGCCACGTGCTATCATTTCGTGGATCCTATACACAACACTCTCCAGAAGTTATCTCATGTCTCAGAATTAATCACCACTAGTGACACTTGTACACCTTTTGCAATTCCACAAGCCTTTTTCTCTTCATCATAAATCCTAATGCGGAAGCATGGAAAGAGGTAGGGACACTTTTATAAGAGCAACTTAGATGGCTATAATACCATAAAATAAAATTCACTTTTCAATTCGAGACAAAATAAAATTCCACAATGACTAGACCTATCAGGTAATAGGGTATGTGGGATCAGTAAACACATGGGGTTGTGACATAACAACACAACTTAAGCAAAAGGAAACCTTGATAACTAATCAATAGCAAAATATAACAAGAACACAAGGGTTTCATCGAATCATGAATCATATTCCAAACTATCATTGACGATATTGTATATTGTATTTCATGAAATTATGAATCAAATAATAGATTGAATAAATTAACGTACTACTATTTTCCCTATTTCAAATTTCAAATGTAGAATCTAGATTTTGAATTTTAACTGTTATCCAAGGATTTAACAATTTTTAGGTATTAATTTTGTATTGAATTTTCTATTTCAAACTGTAGTTGATGATATTTTATATTGTATTCCATGAAATTATGAATCAGATTGAATAAATTAACATATTATTAATAATTTCATATTTTAATTATGTTAAACATGTACTCAGTGATTCATCACTCAACTCAATGTGTAATAACATATTAACAATAATAGTATATTCAACAATGAACATCAACAATCTTTTCATGTGTATCTAGTAGTTGAAACCAAAGTTTTTCTTCAATTGAGAAAACAAATAATACAAATAATTGAACACATTACTGAATTTAAGTTTTTTATTGATTTTCAAATGAAGGAATACATAGAGGCAATGTAAAATCTTGCTCAAAGACAACTCTGTACATAGCTGAGTTGGAACTTGGAAATTCATATTATCAAATCATTAAATCAACTTTTTTAGCATGTTCCACTGTTGAGTTGATGGAAGTGCCATTTGTTCTAACTGATGTTGTTTGACTTAAAAATTTGTTAACAATTCATGATTGAAATTGGAACTTGACTTGAATGTTTTAGTCAAAGTTGTATTCAAGGTTATCAATGGTTTGATGGAATCCAAATAGTTCACCTCTTCTAGGTTCTGAGGAAATTAGTCCAAATCAATCTTCCTTGCATCCTCCATCTTCTTTTTGAAATCATCCTTTCTAATGAATCGCTCAGTTGTGTCAAAATCCTTTGCCAAATCAAGCTATGTCAAGTTCCTTACCTTTTCATCTAGCTTCTTCATCTTTTTTGTAGCCAAATCCAAAAATTCTTCTATTTCACGAAATATCAAACACTTTTGAATGATAGATGATAACTTCATTGAGGCATCAATTTGATTATTAATTCCTTTTGATTTCAATTTATTTTCATTGGCCTTATAGACTATTTTTGGAATTTGATTTGCAATTTTCTCTATTGAAAATAGTTTTTTGTTGTCCATTAAATATTGCTTGATCTTCCTATGTGTGTGTGAAATGTGCAAAGTTAGTATCAACACTAACCTTAATGAAATGATTTATATTGAAAGATTCAAAGCAAAGTAAACTATTCTAAGTTGCAATTAAGATAAATCTTCTAAAAACGTCTCATTGTCCTCTATTCTTAAATGATTCTTTTTAACCTTTTTGGCCCTCAGATTTATATGTGCACTAAGGCTATTAGAATGACACTTAAGAAACGAGATTGGTATTCAACATGCAAGTCAACTATATGCCTACATGAAACTAAAAATGATGATGAATGCTATGATGAGTGAAGGATGATGTTGATGATAAATACAAAAACGGTGGTCGATACTATGGTAGTGATCTATATGATTCTATGCATGATACTCCATATGCTCAAATGCAAACTTAAAATGAAATAATCTAAAATTCCACTATGATGCAAGATGGATGATAAAATGAAACTATGATGCAATATGTTAATCTAAGATCTAAATGTGATGCAAAACATGATATAAAAACTAGCTATAAGACTCCAAGAATGCTCCAAGCTCCAATGATAAACCTGCATGATAACTTTACTTCAAATGTGGATGAGATGATATTTCAGCATGGTAACTCTATTCAAAAATGGATGCAAAATACAAGGCCCAAGGGTTGTATTTATAGCCTTTTCCAAGCATATATTGAGGTGGCAATAATCAACGGTCCAAATTCGAATAAGAAAAATGGATGGTGAAGATGAAGAGAATCAGGATGTTGTCCCCTTGACCAAAGACAACATGCCATGTGTGTGGAAGAATCTCTTGACCAGTGGGCAACATGCCATTTGGATGGAAGATTCAAGTGTGGGAAGAGAATACCATGTGCTTCCAAAATTGGTGGAAGTGTGGGAAGAATAAGTCATGTGCTCCAAACTTAGTGGATGTGTGGGAAGAATAAGTCATGTGCTTTTTGAAATTGGTGGAAGTGTGGGAAGAGAAGACCATGTGCTCCAAAGTTGGTGGAAGTGTGGGAGGAAATGAGCCATGTGCTTTTTGAAATGAGTTGAGGATAATTCTAATTAAAAATTAGAGTTATTTATTTTCATGTGACCTTGATGAGGTGGCACACAAAAAGTTGTAGAAATGTGCTCTAATTCCTAATTGGATTTAGTGAAGATTAATTAAATAAAACAAGTTTAGGGAACTTTGTTTATTTAATTAATTTAGAGGAAGATGATTTAGATTTGGAGAATTAGAGAAGGGTGAACAATATAAATTAATTAATAATTCATTTATATGTAGTCAGAATATTAATCAAATAGCTAGTATTTAATTAATTTAAGGTGATGACCATTTTTAGGTGTATGCACTTCCTATTATGTACTATCAGATCATCAATCAATTAAAAAAATTCACACAAATGATCAATATTTCGCATTATTTCCTCCCAAATCTTTTGTTTCATATTCCTCATTGTTTCTTCTGCATTAATCTTGAGTTTATTTCATTTTTTGTTGAACCCTCAACTCTGTCACCAATCTTTCACTTTTTTCTCTCATCCACCAATTTTTGTTCTCATTGTTGATTTGCTTTCGCTAGGTTTTGTTTTAATTTTTCTAAAGTGGATTTTTCCTCATCAAATTTCTTTTTTCTCTCATCTAACCTTTGCTTCAATTCATTCAATTCCACCTCTATTTATTTATCCAATTTGCTTGTAGATATAAAGGCAGACTTTTTTATTCTTTTTTCTAATTCATTGCTCTTGTTATCTACTACTTTCCTATTTGCTTTCTCATTTGCTAGGTCTTCCTATAACTTTTCTATTTGAATTTGCAACCTTTTTTTTGCTCTTTTTTTTCTTTAGCAATTATGTGTACACCAATTCATTGTTCTTCTTTGATACATTAATTTTGTCAAAAAAATCGTATCCAGAAAAAACCAATTGGAAGTTGCTCACCTAAAATTCAGAGTGATCCATCTGATTTTTTGGTTTATTTTGAATTGTGGGAACAAAAAACATGTACTCCATGATTTCTTTATTTGGTCAAATGTGGGTAATACCTTGGTTGTTGAAAGATCTAAAGTTACAGTAGATGAACTCTCTATTAGTTGCTTCCTTTCTTTTTTATACAATTCTAATTTATTTTTAAACTCATCATTGTAATCAAAATTTGGGGACACAAAAATAATAGAATTCTTGAATGGTGAAGGAGTACTTATGATGAGGGCGCAACCTGAGACTTAGAAAATAACCCACAAACAAGAGAATAATTTTATTATTCAGAAAATGGAGCTTCTTACATGCAGAGGATCTCAAATCCCCAAGTTCTACAACACATGCAAGTTACAGAACAAAAATCGCCCTTTAGCAATATGCAAGCTTGTCCCCAAAAAGTTAAAATTAGAAACCCGCCCATAAATAGAGCTCCTCTTTTGTTTGGAGCCAAACAACATTCAAATTTGAGTTTAGGCGGTTTGGCGCTGAAAAATTACAACTTGAAGTTCAAATTTCAAAAGAACATTTGCAATTGTATCTTCTAGAAAGTGCGCCAACTTCTCGGGCCATAACTTTTGATCCAGGGCTCTGATTCGCGAACCGTTTGAACCGTTGGAAAGGTCTCAAAGTCAAGAACG